>JAPYZK010000385.1:28307-56619 GCA_030522785.1 Platygaster equestris
GACCTGTTCCATTGTTAATTATTAATTTCCGTGTTATACCATCAATTAAAAATTGTGTACAAAACCTGGTTTTTTTAACGAAGTTGAAAAAATTTGTGGATTAAAATGTTTCATGTTTTATTTTACAGTAAATTTTTTTGTTTTGTTTTTTGTTAATTTAATTCTAAAAATGTTGTACATTTTATTTCGCAGGACATAGGAACTTATAGGGAACAAATAAAAAGGGTAAAGGACGCAGAGGAAGTGCCGATGGTTTTGGTGGGAAACAAGTGTGATTTGCAGCAATCATGGGCCGTGAACATGACCCAAGCCAGAGAAGTGGCGCGCCAATACGGGGTGCCTTTCGTTGAAACTTCTGCCAAAACGAGAATGGGCGTCGACGACGCTTTTTACACTCTGGTATAATTTTGCTTATACGTGCACTTTTTTATATTGTTTATCATCTCTTTGTTGCAGCATGTACAGAGAAAATATCCGTGCGTTTAGTTCTTGGGATTGACTCTTACTTTTCTCGAGATTTTAATTGAAGGATTTGATGCTTCGCGAGGAAGGACACTTACATGCTTTTTTACACAGTCTGACAAAATTTGACTTTCGGAAAAATGATAGGAAAATTTTTGCAAAAACGGATGCCTTGGGTCATCAATAAACAATCCCCCAAAGGATTTTGAAAGTTTAGCTCGTGTTTTTGAGTTATTAACAATAATATTTCAAAATATGAAAATCTTCACTTCACACGCGATTTGAAAAAAACAAAATACTGTTTTAATGTTCTCGATTAGAGGAGTCGATTACCGCAACACGAGCTCAACTTTCAAAATCCTTTGAAATTCCGCCAGATTCAAATATTTCAATTTTAGGTGATACTCTACCCTCTCTTTAGTGAAAGGGGGGAGGGAGAACAGATTGAAGATTGAATTCCCATGAAGGAAACGCGCGCATTTTCTGTCACTGTGATAAATGTTTATTGCAATGGTGAACATTCATTATTATAACAGCACAGTTATTGGTTACTTTTGGGTCGTCCGTCTTTAAAAAACATCGCCGCCCGTTGTGAGGAGCACAATGCGCTTAACCGAGCCAGAAATTATTTCGCGAATTTTCATTTTTCCATCCAAATAATTGCAGATTCATATTTTTTGACCTCGAAAATTGGTCAGAAAAGTTGTAAGCATTAATAACTTGGAAAATCGATGTGAACAAAAAAGTCTGCTTTGGGGCTAAATAGAACTACTTTTTGACGAAGCTTAGAATAAATGGCAAACCCAAATTTGGTTGAACTGTGTAATTTTTTATACTATGATAATTATTCATTATAGTTTTTACTGTCACTGAAATAGCAACTGAATAGTTTGAATAATTAGAATTGGACAGTCAGAAACATGAAAAAATTCTGAGATTGCGAGTCTCAATAGTGTTGATATTGGAGTGTAAAATGAGTAAAAGTTTAAATTCCAGCAAATCATATAGGCAGCGTGGCCGAGTGGTCTAAGGCGCTGGTTTTAGGCACCAGTCCGAAAGGGCGTGGGTTCGAATCCCACCGCTGTCAATTTTTTTTCTCATAAGTTCGAAAATGTGAGAATACTTATCGACAATATTGTTAATTAAATGATTCCAAAAATGAATATCTTGTAAATTAAAATTATTAAATTTCAGAACCTTGAAAATTAATTTTTCGAGCCATATTTTTTTAAAAATAGGAATATCATGAAACTGATCCAAATTCAAGCATTTCACATTTTGTAAAAAATCCAGTCATGATTGAAAAATTAATAATATCAAAAATTAAATCAAATTATGAAGCTGTAATGAACAGAGATTCAAAAACCAGCAATTTTTTTATGCGTGAAAGTTAGACCTCATAAAATAGAAAGTGACAGAAAAAATTTTTGTTCTCAGGTCAGGGAAATCAGGAAGGACAAGGAGCAGCGGGGCAAAGAAAAGCGAAAGCGCAACAAACAAGGACAATCGAGCCGCAGACGAGTTCGATGCTGTATCCTCTAAAATTTCGAAAATTTTCGAAATCGCACACTGCAGCTGATACAAAGTCAACATTTGCATCAACAAAACAACACGCACAAATATCGAGTCGTGTCATATTGCGATTACTTTTTACAGCGAGTATTAATTGATAAGCGTTCGTGTCGTTGAATCATCGAATCTAGAAATGGGAAAATGATCGACACTGAATGATATTTTTAACGATGACTATCGATGTTTTTTGAAAAGTTTGGGAATAGTGCATTTTTGGTTTTTTGTTCTATTGTACAAGAAATTCCTCAGTTAAATCTCGCCCTCGCGGGTAAATTCGTGCCCCATGCGACATCGTTTCGTGAGAAGAATCGGACTCACATTTCTCATAATTTAGTTCAAAAATGTAGGCATTTGAATTTTAGAATCGAAGTACATGGAAAGGGAATTGAGATTAAGATGTTGAGTTTTTGATGGATAAGTTTGGAAACTGGTAGGATTATCCATTCAAAAATTACAAAACTGGAAAATTTTAATATTCATAATTTTGAGAAACTTCGGTAGTTCTCGGTAACTTTTTTCTATATTTCCCATCCCTGATTGAACTATTGTCGCTCGCCGGGGCCACTCAACTCTTGATTCCCTCGCTGGAAAATTTTCCGATTTTCACATCTTCCTTGATTATTCGCTACGTACAGATTTTCCAGTATTTCCGGAATTCACATTTCGGATTACTTATTTTCCGCTTGATTATTTTTAAAAACTTGACTTGGAATTTCCTCATCTTGAGTTCAGGAAAAATTTGTTGAAAACCTGGAAAATTCCAGTCGTCAAATTTTCCACGACTGTTAATCCTTTGCTGAGCCAAAGTTTGAGATTTCCCATTTTCTTCTCTGCAGAAAACAGATACTTGTTTTCTGGAATTTTTTTGCAATTAGTGCCACGCAGAAAGACACTTGCCAAGTAGTTGGATTTTTTGTGTACTCTCAAACTGCCAGACAATATTTCGTTCTGTGATACTTGACGCACACACTTGTCTGTTGGTGACTAGCTTTAATCCTCAGTTATTGTCTCCATCGGTGGGTATAAAAAACGACCTTTTCCAGAGAGCTGGTTATAAGGCAATTCGAAAATTTCCATAACTTTTTCGAATTTCGTTGAATACCCCGAAAAAAGCCCATTTCGCCTCGTCAAATCGAGAGTCGAGTTTTTCGGTGGTCGCGAAGAAATGAACACGCGTCCAAACATCGAATTTTATACCGACGAACATTTCGTGTAATACCTCGGAATAAAAAATGCAACAATTTTAACGTAGTTTGAAACCTCGTTTCTACAACCATATTATCGTAAGACAAAGCAATGCTTGGAAGCGTACGGAAACCGACCTTGAAACTTTAAGATTCCCCTTCTTTTTTAACGAATTGGTAAAACCTCGAAAATCCTAGGCCTGTTCTCTCACAACCTTGGAAAGCGTGCTTTCACGAAACGACAGAAACACTGTTTTAGAAAGTAGGATTTATTCGTTACTCGTAGGAAATGTTTTTTTCATCATTAACAAAAATAGCGTGCGAAGAGAGCACTTTGCGAACCAAATTTTACAGCTCATTTTTAAGTTAACGCATGGTCTCATTATTATTAACTGTAATGATAAAAACGAAACGAGCACTTTTAGATATTAGGCTTTCGCAATGTATACGACTTTCGAGATTTCGAAGCGAATACTTTGTTCCGAGATTTTGAGTATCAACGAAATTTCAACGCGAGTTTGGGACCAAACGCGCCGGAAATGTTTTGCACGAATTTTCGATTATTTTACGTTTGATCAACGATGAATTTTATACAGACGAATTTTGTGATCCGACGATTGTACAATATTTTTCATTTTCAATGTATATTTCTTTTCGAAAAGAACTGCGATTAGTTTTTTTTGTATATAATTAAAGTTTATTTAGTTTTTTACTGTTTATCGATACGCGGATAATCGAAATTGCCGCGTTTATCAATAAATTGTTAAGGATCAACTAAACAATTAGAGCGATAAAAAGTGTAATTACTAATCACGCAATTTTTCAGATGCAAGGAAAATGTTTTTATAATTAACAAGAAACAATATTTTATGTATATTTAACGAGGAGAGATTTTGTAATCAAAATGTACCAAAATAGAAGAAATATGTATGCATATATCGTGTTATTTCTCGAAGTTCACGAAGCATGATCCTGATTTTCAAATAATGTTTATTTTCGAGCACCTAAATGAATATAAAATCGTCGTAAATTGCCGTAAGTCTACATAAATTTGAGTAATCCCTATATATCACTTGTCATGTTACCGTTGCTAAATGTACGTATATAAACTATGCTACAATATCTAATCACATATGATTTTGTTAAATGTAGGCTTGTGTGTTGATAACATATGGCACGTCAGTCTGTTTCACTGTAAAAATTATTCCATACCAGTTAATTGTTAATTGTCAAAATTGTTAAATGCATTATTTGTGTGTTCGTGTGTGTTTTGGCATGTTCAGCTTCAGCACTACCGGATCATTTCCATGTACTTTTGTTTGTGCTTGCTTAGCATTTCCGTCACCGTCACCAATTGCTTTATCGTTGCCTGTAACACGATATAATTATTAACATTATTATAACTACACCAATAACATTAATTAAAAAATATATAATAGAAGTATTAATAGTTGACAAATTTGTTGAAATCTTAATTAAACTTGAATGTACGCATGACCCACCTGCGTTTTGGATAAAACTTGCAACTCTTTCAAATGGGACACGCAAATGTGGTGCAAAGTGGCCAAATCACGAGCTGTGTCCGACACGCATTTGCCTCTCGGATCTGTCCCGTCAGACTCGGGTTTGTCCGTCACATTCTGCAATGGCAAAACAGTATATTACACAACTAGTGAGATAATATGATACTTTACCCAAAAAATACAAGGAACGTGTACTTTTTCCACACAGTGGGTAAAGTGCGCGTTACGTAAAAAGTTACACCATTTTCGCAAATGAACAATGCAATTTTCACTCACAGACAATTGGTCTAGAAAAACGACCATTCTTTCTTTGTTTTTCAGTATAAAAGGATTGACGACTTCCATGTAGGGCTCTTTTCCACCGAACTCCACCAAGTTCGCGAGGTTCTGTAGGCATTTGGCTACCATCACCAACGACCTGGGAAGAAGGAACAATTACTCAAAATTCTTCGAGGTAAATTTTAAATAATTTTTCACCTCGATGCCGCGGGCGGGGGAGGCTCGGCGATCAAATTGAATGACCTAGGATTGAGTATGGCCGGGCACAACAGGCGCAGAAATATGAAACCACTGACGACCCTCGTTCGAACCAGTCTTTCGTGAGGCCATTTGGAAACTACTGCTCTCTGGAGGCAACCGCAGATGTACCTCAAGGTCTTGGGGCACGCGTCGGGACTCGTGAAAATGCTCAGGGTAACTTCGTCCAAGACCTTCGAAAAGTTTCGAATAAACATTGTCGGGTACAAAGGCACTGTTTTTACATGTTTCGTACTATATCGAGAAAACTATTTTTCAGTTCAAATATTGCAAGCTTAAAATTTGGAAAAGATATTTTCGAAATTCTAATGTGAACATTTCTGAGTACTTCCTGTTTCGGTGTCCCATATTTCACTGAGAAAACAATTTTACAGTCAAAATGTTCAAATCTGGGAAATGTAAAATTTTACAATTCAATTAATACAATTTATTTACAATAACAATTTAGACAATTTTTATAATATTTAAAAACTAAAGAATTCTTAATTTTTTACTGGCAATTCAACGCTGTATTTTGAAAAATTCTACGGAAGAGATAAGTTGGAAAATAAAAAATCAGAGAGTGCCCGGCACTCGCGCTTGATGTGTGAACATCTCGTGCACACTAATATGTGAATAGATTAACTATTATGTAATGGTGTTCGATTCTGCAAAAGGACGTAGCCGGAAATTTCGTTCTGGGGGAGGGATTTAAGGTAATTTTTACTCGAAATTCATTTAACAAATCCGAAAAGTATAGTTTTAATAAAAAATTATCAAAATTTTCGACATTATATTATCAGAATTTTAAAAACTTTTTGAAATCTCTGAAATCATCAACATTTTTGAAATTCTCATGAAGTTGTCAAAATTTCTAGACTTTCGATATTCTCAAAATACTCAAAAATTTGAAAATTCGCGGAATTGTTGAATATCTTAAAATTTTCAAAATTATCAAGTTTATCAAAGTTTAATAAATTCGTAAAATTTTCGGAATTTCGATAAATATGGAAGTATTGTAAATTTTCAGAATGTTTGGAATTTTGTCGAATCTCTGTAATGTTCAGAATTTTTGGAATTCTGAAAATTTTGAAAATTCCAAAAGGTATGGCGTTTTCGAAATCCTCTAAACTTTAAAAAAATTTCAAGAATTATGAAAACTGCCTCAATTCTCAAGATTATCGAAACTTTTTCAAATCTCCAAAATTTCCAAAATTTTCGAAATTTTGAAGATTGTCGAAATACTAAAAACTTTCGAAATTCTCTAAATTGTTGAAAACCTTGAAATGTTCCAAATTATCAAGTTTCTCGAAATGTTAAGAATTCGTAAAATTTTCGTAATTCCAAGAATTATGAAAATATTGTAAATTTTCAGAATGTTCGAAACATTGATCTCTGAAATTCATAAAAATCTTGAAATTTCCAAAATTCCAATAACTTTCAGAATCCTCAAAATACTTCAAACTTTGGAAATTCTCAAAATTGTTAAAAATCTTGAAATGTTAAAAATATTTAAAATCACCCAGTTTCTCGAAATGTTGAGAATTCGTGAAGTTTTCGTAATTCGAAAAATTATGAAAATATGTATTGTGGATTTTTAGAATTTTCAAAACTTGTTTAAAACTTCGAAATTTTCAAAATTTCTGAAATTCGTGAGATTTTTGTAATTTTAAGAATTATGAAAATATTCTGAATTTTTAAAACTTCCGACAGTTCAAAATTTTCAGAATTCTAGAAATTTTCAAACTTCTAAAAAGTCAAGTCCGGTTTCCGAATAACTTGGGGGGCCTTAAGCAGACCTCACAGCTAGTCGACTTCGATGCCAGCATTGCCAAGCATTGCACAACATTGCTGTGATGCCTCTTTTACGGTAGGAAAGTCGGACACCTTACCTTACGCTTACGCGTCTTACGCGGCGCGAGCCCATACATGGCCCAAACCAAAAGCGAAATTAAAGATGTTTACACATCAAAATGAATTGCTACAAAGTGGATAATTCGTAAATTTTCCGCCTTTCTGCATATTTTTATAGGACAAATATTCTCAATGCGTACTTGCAACAAAAACTCGGCGTTGCTACAAGCATCTTCGGGAGAGTCCATTTTCGTGGGATTGAGTTCGCAGGACTGTTTACTTTCAATTAATTTTACTATGGTGTCGCGCAGGGCAGCTTTCAAAAAAGACGTGCAAACGGATTTCATGTAAAGATCCATGAGCGTCGTCGTGAGGCTCGCGGCCCTGAACAGAGTTGGCGTCTCATCTTCCTTATCCACCTACAACAACAAAAAGTAGCATTCAATCAAAACACATATCGTTTGTATGCAAATTATAAAAATAACAGTAAATTCCACTTTTCAGAATGTACAACCTCGGCTTGGTTGAGCGAGCGCAAAAGGTCGGCTTCCTTCCTCTCGTAGCGGAATATCCTGAGCAAGCTGTTGGCGAGGGGCACGCGATCCAGATGGCAAACGTCCGCGAGAGCGCGCACCACGTGGAGTTCTGGGTCCAGGAGCAGCTGTTGTAACGGGCTGTACTCTTCGGGCGGCATCGCCAGGTCGTGGCGGTACCTGAGACGGAGTCGCAGAGCGCCCCATTCCCCGATCGGCGTCACGCCCGACAACGGGTACCACTCGTCCATCTCTTCTCCGTTAGCCAAACTCGCCAGCTCCACGGTCACTTCGGCTACCTCGGTGTCCTTGCTTCTTTTGCCCTTGTTGTACAAGGTCAGCGAAAACGACATCACGTCGGGAGGTACGTCTCTGCAATGGCGACATTATTTTTACTTCGAGACAGAACAAATCTAGAGTACGTTTTGGAGGTCGTTTGTAAATTTTATATTCGATTGGTATGATTGTGTTGGATTTTGTCTCTTCTGTCAACGTTAAAATCTCATGATTCTTAGAACTAACAAAGTCCAGAATATTAATTCACACAAGTACCAGCAAATTCAAAAAATGAACCCATTTTTTAAAACTGCTGAAGGAATTTCAAGATTCTCCTGGATTTGCAACAATGATGGTAAAATCTCCGAAATTTCTACAATTTTCAAAGAATACCCCAAAATGAATAAAAATGATTAAATCTTAAAAGTAAAATGAAATTTTAAAACATCGTTTTGAATTTCGATAACTTTTTTCAACTCATAAAGTTTCTCCTCCTTCTCTCTTTTCTTTCAATTTATCAAAACTCAATAGTTTCCAAAAGTCTTTCGAAATTCAATACGAGATTTTATTCGAGTTCTCCAGTTGGCTCGGGAAAATGACGTACTCGAGGATAAATTCCTCGTCGAAAAGCGGATGTATGTCCGAGCAGACTTTGGTCCTTGCGACCTTAACGTTGTTGAGGGAGACGATGATGAAAGGGTTGGGCACGAGTTTATGCGGCAGTCTGTGCGCATTCAAAATATGCAAATGCAGGGAGCGCAGCTCTCTCAAACGTGCCACTTTGGGCGCCCGCGTGAGCTGCGACACGCAGAGCGGCTTCAGGGCGTTTATCCAGTCCTGAGCGTTCTCCGCGTTCGGCGCCGCCAGGTACGTGATGGTAGACAGGCAAGGCAGAGCACGCTCCACCAGCTGGAAGCAGTGCGGCCTGTCGAACACGCTTTCGTGGACCTGCGCAATTAATTTAGTCAACAAGACTTCCAACCTTGAATTTTCAATTGCAATTTTTCAAATCACAGATCAAATTTTTTTTACAGACAAAGAAAAATGATGAATTATTCCGTCTCGCATACAGTCGACTTTCACTTACGGAAAGTTTCCATATTCGAATGGTAACGATCCAGAGTGTTTTCATAAGCGAAAGTCTACTGTAATTTCGGTTAAATACACGACCTGATACAAGTAAGCGCAACTCAGGTCTATGAGGCCTTTGGGCTTGGTGCGTTTGGGGTTATCGTACAAGTACAAGTGCGTGTCGGTCGCGTCGACCAGCAGCACGAAGTACAGCGCCTTCCATTTTTTGTTCTTTTCCGATTTTTTTTCCAAATACGCCTGCATTTTGATTCCCTTGTTCTTTTTCACTCCGGATTGTTCTCGGCATTCCCGTAGCGTGGCGTAAATTTTTTCCGCGTGCTGCACTTCTCTATTGACGCGCACGCTGCCGTCCGGTTCAGTGACCATCGCTTGCACTAGTGTGTGACCTTCTACGATTTGCTCTTTTCGGTACCTGTAACGTAATTGGTACAAACAAAACTCAAAATAATTCCTTGGAATAATTCCTATACATGATATTACAAATATCAATGGGTATTTCATACTTCGTACATGGATTTCCATCCATTTTCATAAATTTTCATCAATTCCCACTAATTTCTATAAATTCCTATAGATCGATCCATATGAATTCTCATCAATTACTATTGATTTCCATTTATTTGCATCATTTCTACTATCTATTCCCGATTTCTATGGATTCCTACCGATTATCATTTATTTTGATGTATTTCCATTAATTTTCATAAGTTCCCATCAAATTTCATCGATTTTTATACATTTTCATCAATTCCCACTAATTTCTATAAATTCCTGTAGATCGGTCCCCATGAATTCCTCTCAATTACTATTGATTGTCATGTATGTGCATTATTTCTACTATCAATTCCCGATTTCTATGGATTCCTACAGATTATCATTTATTTTGATGTATTTCCATCAATTTTAATAAGTTCCCATCAAATTTCATCAATTCCCATTGATTTTAATCAATCCCAATCGATTCCCATCAATTTTAAAGAATTTCTATAAATTCCCATCCATCATGTACTACTAACATCCATCGTTTCCTATGAATTCATATGAATTCCCATCAATTACTATTGATTTCCATTTAATCTCGTCGATTTCTATCAGGTCCCATATAAATTTTCGTTGATTCCCATAAATTCCTATCAACAACTATCGATTCAACCATCCATTCCCATTATTTTTTATCAATTCCCATTTATTCTTATGAATATTCTTATTGATTTCCATGAATTCTCATTAATTATAATATACTATTGTTTCCATTTATTCCTATCAATTTTCATCGATTTCCACCAATTTCCATTAATTTTTATGAATTCCTATGAATTCTAATCAATTTCGATTCCTATGAATTCGTTTAAATATAAATTCTCATTGATTCACGTTCATTCCTATCAGTTTTTGTTAATTCTGATCAATTCTGTTACTCAGTTACACAAATTATGATCAATTCAATTACTGTTTATTTCCATCAATTTCTATCAGTTTCCATTAATGAAAATCAATTCCGGAATCAAAAATAATGATTTTAACATTTATTATTATCAACAACAATGATCTCGAAAATTATTTTCAATGATAAAAATTCGAAACTCGCGCGCAAATCACGAACCGTTAGAACCATTGCATCAAAGTGGGCGTATTACACAATTTCGACAGATTATCAACTACCATTCGATACACGCGGCATGCTTCAGATGTTTCATCACTTTTTTCTTTGATTAGTTCGTAAGATTTTCAAAATTTTCATCTTTACGATATACACTATTAAAGGGAAATTTATGAACAAAAAGCTGACCGATTTATCACCGCGTCCAAACACTCGAACGTCCTGCCGCCCATTAAATATCGTACCCCTTTTTTCTCGATTCGGAATCTTTGGATCTGGTTGTTTATGTGAAAAAAGAGCGAGTAATCTCCAGGGCTGTTGTCCGAGGGTCTGACCTTGAAAATATCGAATAATTTCAGAAAATCATTCTCTAATTTCCATCCTAGAAAAACGGAATCTCACTAGAAAACTGCCAGGTCCTGCTTTGACGAGCATGTCGACTGCCTCACTTTTGCTGACGTTGGGGTGGAACCAGGAGAAAACGGTGTTGGGGTCGATGGAGTCGTCGAGGTCCTCGACGAGCTCCCGGAAAATGAGACCCTGCTCGCCGGTCCTGTGGGCCGTCACCCAGAGCCAACCGTCGCCCATGTCGTTGTGCACGAAGAATATGTCGCCCTTCTGAAAACTCAGCTCGTCCGTGTCGGGCATCTTCGTGTACGGCAGGATCGCGACGATGCGCTTTTTGTCGTTCACCGGCTCCGGCGGCGGCGTCGGGTGTATCAGTCGTTCCCTCTTCAGGAGGTCCGAACAGTGCGTGTAATACGCCACTAGATCCGACAAACTGTTGAATTGACGTCCACCTTCAAATTATAAACATTTGTTATCAACGTTTACGATTCAGTTTTTATCAACATTCATGAACATTTATTATCAACGTTTATCATGAACATTTATCTTGATCATTTATCATAAATAATCTATTTATATTTAAATATCTTACAACTGCTGAAACTTGCATCATTTAAGAGTAAGACAATGACGCAATGTATGCAAAAAATGTACTACAATTTTGTGCAATTTTTCAGATATAAAAATATTGAAGGATCTGGTGCACGGATTTTCGAAAATGTATTTTTTCAAAGAAATGATCTCAAAAAATATGTTTTTACCTATGTAATAATCCCCGCAAACAGCGGTTATTCGAAAATGATTGATCCCGGTCCGGCCAAGGTAAGAAAGCACGTAATTACCAGGTTTGCGATCACTCTCGCGCACCAGGTAACTACCCATTTTGCTGGCGTCCCAGAGTCTTTCTTCTGCCGTGAATCTGTCAAGTCGGCCATGATACCACCTAAAATGAACAAACCATTTAAAATTGACTGTGCATTTTTTTGTTATTAACAATTGTTTTTTCTTGGGTTCATTGTTTGGAAAGTAATCTCGACTTTTGAAAAATAAGTCCGAAAAAGTCGAAAAATTTTTTACTGGTTTTCAGGGGGCGCCGTCAGAAGCGTATTGTTTGCGCTGTCGGGTTCTTCCGTGTCCTGGAGATCGTCTGGAATGTTCTCCAGGAACGGGTCGAATTCGTTCTCGTTGTTCATAGATTCATTGGGTGCTCCGTCTTCGCTTCCTGTACTAGGTGATCCCCCTTTGCTATTATGGTCTACCTGTAACAATTATTATTAATAAGTAATAATTATATAGTTAGTTTTAGTTTATTAATTCAAGAAAAAAGCTTTTATAAATTGACTTTTATACATTTTCAAGATCCAGACAATTGACTGATGAAAATTTGACTTGGAAAATATGTTGTCAGATTAAACATTTTGAAAATTGATAATTTATTCAAGTGTCCCAAAAATAATAAATTTGTGTTTTGTTGACCTTTAACAGGTAAGATACAGACTTTTTGTTCGAAAACAATATTTTTTACAAAAAATTATTAATCAAAAAAACTTTTGCTGTTTTAAAAGTCATACAGTTTTTCTAGTTTTGGTTATAACATTGTACATTTAAAAACTGTTGAATCTGTACGTTTTTGAATTTTTATTTTCATTGTCGCGACTTTTTAATTATTCAGATTTCACAATCCAAACATTTACAAGTTTTGTATAATTTTCAAATTTTGAGATACGAATAATCAAAATAAAATTTTTTTTCAATTTCAGATTCAGAATTATCAAATTCCACCAAAATTTTGGTTTTTAACAATACCAATTACAAATTTACGAACAAAATTACGCATTCAACGCATATGAAAACAAATGCTTAAAAAACATCACACCTACGCCAATGCAAAAAAGAACAAAACGAATCAGCGATAAGCCTTATCCTGTCAAAACTTTTTCCCCTCTTTGTCCCAGACAAAAAAAACGATGTTTCAGCCGTGCAAACCCAAACATAAAAAATGAACAATAATTCGCAAAAATCATCCGCGATTGTACAAATCGAGTACCTTAACGCTGTTGGAGACACTGGGTCCTCCCCGCACGAATTCTGCCATTTTGAGGACATACGTGATGGGAACGATCCTCGACCGCTTTTTTTGTGTTTTCTTTTTTTCGGCTTGTGTATTTACATTTTACAAAACGCTCCGGTTTATTCACTATTGACGTTTCCCGGCAGCCATTTTACCGATATCTCTTCTGTTGCAGGAAGAAGACAGGAATAAAGAGATGAGAAATAATAATATCCTTTTCCGCGAATTTCGCCTAAAGTCTTGTTCATACAACAATGCGAACAATATATTTTCGCACCGGTTTTTGCACTGCGAATAACTTCATTGTTTTTGGTACAAAAAAGCACGGCGCGAAATTTGAAAATTTGAAGCTCACCCTTCTATAGATATGAATTTTTAATTACAGTTTAGTGGACGATATTTGAATTTTTTTTCGCAGGTGCAGAGTTGAGCTTTTTACTGGTTTTTGTCGCAGGATTTGAAAGTTATTGTATTTATTGAATTTTGATAGTCGTTTTTATTATGAAATTATATTAGTGCGCGTTGCCTGTGTGAATTGCAGAGAATGCAGTGGCGGATATATGATGTTTTTCGTTGGGTGTTATTTTATTTAATCGGTTCCATTGAAAAAATGGAATATTCCATCAACAATGGAAGATTAGAAAATATCAAGTTAAAATTTAATTATTAAATTTTGTTTGGTTTCGTAATTTTCTGTATTTCCGAATTTCGAATGTTTAAATTTTCAATCTTTTTGTTGTCGAATTTTTAGATCCAACCGTTTCGACATTGTTTGATTTTTTAATGAAAATTCGGAATATTTTGTTTTTGTTATAGTTTTATTTTCAAATGTTACTAATTTTTCGAATATTGTTTTAAAGATAATTGTAAAATTTGTTTCTACATATTATAGGAATTCTCCAATAATTTCAGCAGAAGAAAAGAAAAGAAAAAAAAAATCTGCAGACGAATTTTTCAGACAAAATATTAACGGGATTATATTAATATCGTCCAAGTATAATTGAGCTCCTTTAATTTATCGCGCGTGAAAGATCGTGAAAGATGGTCGCGCATGGCGGTTACCAAAAGGGAATTATTGGCCCGATAGAGATTAGGGGACCCTTAATTATGCATCAATGGACAAATGGATCTTTAATGATCTATGGACAGGTCAAATTCCAGCAGCGTATAATAGTTCGGAATGTTGGGTTTTCATCGCGAGAAATACGGGCACTTTGAAAGTTGTAATTCGAAAACCCTTTTCCAATTTTGATATCAGAAAAGATGAAAAACCGAGCAACAATTAATTTTAAAATCAAAAAATAATAACAGAAAAAAGTTTTTCTGACTTCGAGTCTTCAATTAAAAAAATTTTTTGAATAATAATACTTTTCAAGCATTAAATGACTAATCAAATGCATTTCATGCAATAAAGTATTCTAATTCGGAAAAATAATTTATTTTTAACAACCATAATAACAATAAACAATACAGTAATCAAGGAATCATCTAATAAACTATTAGATACTATACAACATTCAATTGAAAAAAAATATTTTTTTATTGAATAAATTATTTTGTAAACTAACCCTCCAAAAACCCCCGAGTACTTCCTTCACTGCCCATCCCCATTCCCTCTGCACCCACAGAGCATGCGCACTTCCTCGACACCGGACACGTCTCAATATATACTCTCAATGAGGAACACTCTTCTTCAAGTTTGTCACACATTCACACACATTCGTCACATTCGTCGTGGTGGTAATTGTTATTGTTGCGTGTCAAAACGTCAGTTGACGTCAGATAAAAATTAAATAAAGACGCCGAAGCCCCGGGAGAATTTCATTCATCAATTCCAAACTGTTCCAAACTGAAAAAACCCGTTTTGAAATGCAGTTCATTTCCGTAGTTTTCGCAGCCTTGTTTTTGACAATTAGCGGACAAATTGAGCTCGGTTACGCAGGTAAGTGACAAAATTTCGTATTTTACACACAATTTTTATCCATTTTCTGTTATTTTCAAACATTTTTTCGAATAAAAATCGCGAAATTCGGAAAATTTGATGCGTCGTATTTCACGGGGTTGACGTGGAATGCAGTGGAATGGAAAAGGTGTCCGGTATATATGTGCATACAAAACCGCGAATTTCAACATCATCGATCAAAGCATGATTTTTATTTAATAAGTACACGAATTATGAAGAAACTTTTTAGAATTGAGGGTTTTTTAGGGAGAGGAAATTTGGAGAAGGATTTTAGTATGGGTTGTTCTTGTTGGCACGCAAAAGGGGGTTCGTGGAAATCGGGGAAAATTACGTGGGTGTTTGAATAACATCGACGATGATGAAATTCAATCCTGCGATAACGGTTCTGTGTATGAATGCATGTTTTGCAGATTGTTTAGAGTTAGAATGTGGAAAAATGTTGATTATTTGGGTGACGTGTAAAACCGATCGAGTTTAGCACGAGGAATTTAGTTTCATCGTAAATTTTATGAATTTTTGTGAATTTTCGTACATTTTTGATTATACAGCATTTTTTGCGTTCTGGGGAGTTTTAGGAGAATTGTTTACAATTTTTTGAAAATATTTTCAGATATATGAAGGAACAGTTGTAGAAATCTGAATTTTAAGTTATTGTAAAAAATACATTATGTATGAAATTTTCATTGTTTTACCATCAAATAAATTGTATTTCGCTAAAAATTTACATACATTTCAAGTTTAACACAAGATTATATTTCGTAAAGTACGTTCGATGTTTTTCGCTTAAGACGTAAGGACCCGTAAGAAACTTGCGCTTACGTCAAGTTGGTGACTGAGAGACTTAATCGCCATCCAGACGCCATCACATTTTGTTTGCGTTTGGTTAAAGCCTAGTTAACATCGAAAAGCTATCAAAAGAAGGAAATTTATTGATTTTTCCATAAGCTTCATTAGCCCAGTTATTAATCATGCTTCTGAACACCGTAAGTTGACAATGCTATATTTTTCCAGCCCCGAATGAAAACACCGTGAAAAATGACAATTCAAAAAGTTGTTTTTCATGTTACGTAAAATTAAAGTGTATGGTTCAAAATAACTTTTTTTTCAGTTTTGAGTTATATTTATCAATGTTGAATGAATTTCAGTGTGGGAAATGACAGAAAATTATGTCAGTAAAAATACAGAGTGTAATCCTTGAAATTTCGGTCTGGGAAACGGCCGCCAAGGCGTTGACCAAAATTTCAAGGATTACACCCTGTATAGATCGAGATACAATTTTTTTGTTTTTCCGTTTGTTATGGTTATTCACTTATTAAAAGACATTTTTCAAGTACTTTTCGTAAAAAAATGTGAATTTTTAGTTTGGTTTGGATAAAAATATGAATTCATATTGAAAATTGATTCATGGAATTTTGAGGTTATGAATCGCAAATAAAGTGACATTTCATTATAAGTAAAAAATTGATCGTGTGATATGGATTAATTCATAATTTTCTGAATTTCTAATTAATTTTCAATTTCCAAAAACATCTGTAAATTATAAGCACTAACAAATCAGTTTTGGTATAATTAATAATTTTTGTAAAATTAACAATTTCTCTGAAAAACGAAAACAAATGAAACTAATAATCATGATATCATAATGATAAAAATCATAATTGAACTAAAAATTTATTTATTAATTAAATAAATTAATTAATTAAAAAATCCTTAACATTTCAGGCCCTGCGAGCAGTAAACAAGGTGTTGGGCCTGAGCCTAGCACAGCTAAAACCACAGCCGTTCCAACTTCTCCAACTTCCCCAGCTCCAAGCACAGTCACAACGACAGTTTTACCAACACATGAACCTAACACTACAACTGCGCAACCAACTGTACCACCTTCAACTTCACCTACGAAAGCACCAGAAACAACTACTGAAAAACCAAAAACGAGTTCATCAACAGAACATGCTCCTAAGACGTCTACAACGCCGCAAGTAAACCCAACTCAAAAACCCGACGTGACGACGGCCATGCCGTATCCTACTTTGGAGCCTGGCAAGAAAGGAACATTCGATGGCATGAGTTTCATGGGTACACATACCATTTTTCTCAGAGTATAAAAATTGTAATTAAAAAAACTGTAAAATTATTATTTTTATAGGTAGACATTTTATTCTTTCAAGCTTGTAATTTGGAGTTGGGAACAAGAAGAAAATTTTTTTAATTGATGTATCAGTTTTCTTGAGTTAGTCTGGAAATTAGAAGTTTTGAAATTTAGACTGTAAAATCTTATTCATAAGTTGAATTTATAAATTCAATTTATAAATTTATAATTGCTAAATGTATAAGTGCTATGTAAAATTCCTATAGGAATTTAAAATAGTCAGCTGTCAAACTTCAGAATTCAATTAAATGTTTACACTTCGAAATGAAGTGAAATTTAGAAACTCCAAAATTGATTAAAATTTGAAAACTCCAAAATGAAGTGAAATTTCAAAATTTCAAAATTACAGGTACTCCAGAACTTTTGAATCGAGGGAAATTCAAGTTCAGAATACATAAAAACTTGAAAAAATTTACCATCTAAATACAACTGTTCAGGTGACAAATTTTCAATTCTAAATTAACTAAGAAATTAATGTCACATTTTAGGTGGAATTGTAGCATCCGTCGCAATTTTGGGCCTCGCAACACTTTCCTACAAATTCTACAAAATCCGAACCGAGCGCAGTTACCACACTCTCTAAAACACCAAATCTTCGAAAAAGTCTAATCTCAGTTTTTTTCATTCACTCAAAAACATTGACTGAATCATCGCTTCGATAATATTCTTACTACATATTTTTTCTACAATCAATGCAAAAATCATGAAATTTGAAAATTTTTTAAATTCGCTAATCCACTCTCAAACTTTGAAAAACAAAACTTCAAAACATACAAATTTTCTTCAATTAATGTTTGTTTCAACTCCTCAAGTGGTTATTGAATTTTCTAAATTTTAAATTTTTTACAGAACCAGTTCGAAATATTTATGTATAGAATTTATCGATGAACAAAGTGCTCTTAGTATTACCGTGGATCTGCGTATAAAAAAGTGGGAAGTTTTGGATCTGTTTTTCTGTTTTAGTAACAACCATTTTATTTTGCTGAAATCATTGCAATCGTTTGTATGTTTTTTTTAAGTGCCGGGCACTTGATCGTCACGTCGGTGTAATATTTAGTTGTATAAATGTAAGAAAATTTTACATGTCATCAGTATTTATGCACAGGGAACCAGTGATTGACAATATATATTGTTGATCAAAAATTTTGCTTCGAACCATTGTTTTATTTATATTGTCAATTACCCGGTTTCTCGGTTTTCTTACTCATACGTTGTAAGCAAATCTTGTATATGGAATATGAAATTATTATGGATAAATTGTAAGTGTAAACGAACAATGTGAGTTTTTTGTATTAACATTCCGACATTTATTTGTATCTGTTTTAATTTGTTTGTGTAGTATTTATGTATGATTAGTTTATCAATTTTGAGTTTGAAAAGTGATAATTTTCACAAAATTTCTGGTATTTCTGGGGGGGATATGGAATGTGAATATGAATGTGTTTGATATTTACTGAACAAAAATATGTACATTTTAAAAGGTTTCACAAAAGTGACTCAAGTCAAATATTTATCCTTGTAGAAAATTAATATTATTCTGATGGTTCAAAAGAATTTTTTTCGAATTGCTGTTTAATCTTAGGTGAGAAAAATACATCGTCATCTAAATATCTTACCTTCGCCGAAATTCGAATAGAGTTCTGGGCAACAAAGGAAACAAAGGAAGGCATAAAATGGAGCAAAAAGGGATCATACAGTCGTTCGTCCATTCGGTAAAAAATTCATTTTTTACAACAAACAAATGAACAAAATGTCTAAACAACTGTTTTCAGATATATTTAAAATTTAAATGTATTATGAAATTACATAATACTATAATATTACGAATAAATGTATTATGATTTCTTCAGAAATCATCGAAAGTGCTTATAATTCTTGGTAATTTGTCGAATGTCGAATTCGTAAAATAGTTGTTGCATATATTTTCAAAGTTATTGAATATCATAAGAATTCAACATTTTCATCAAGTTCAAAATTTGTCACGATGTTTTCTGGGATTTGAAAACGTTTCTATCAAAATTCTTCCCATTGGTGCATGATTGCCAAGAACTTTCGAATTTGAAATTTAAATAAAAAAATTGAAATGTTCAAATTTTTGGTCACTTTCCAAATTGTTGAAAATTGCAGAAATTTGTTTTCACCCTGACGTCCAGAGCTTTTCCGAAAATTTTATCGAATTTTCAAATAAAAAAAAAACACTATCCACCTTTTTGAAAAATATTCAATAATCCAAATAAATTTTGCAAATATTATATTCGAACACTGCCCAGTATTTCTGAAAATTCAAAATTTGCTGTAAAAGTCTATAAATAGACAGTTCCCAAAAAATCTTATTGTTATCAAGTCAATAATTCATCCTCGTAAAATGTCCAATTCTTCGGGAGTCACGTGCATTCGTAATTCTTTTTCTCGAATCACGTCCTGGATTTGCATGAGCGCCTGAGGCGCGATTTCTGCTGCGTCGATGTAAACGTTTCGGGCCCATGGACAGTGCATCACGCTTTCATGGTAAATCTGTTCGCCTTTTTTTTCTTGAAGATTTTCTTCTCGCACCAAAAGCATGTAAAGCCTCCAAATTAGGGGACAAGAATTTGTTTCGGGTATTCTGAAAAATACCGTAATTTATAAATAATTTTAGATGTACGAATTTAATTTTTACTCATGCTTTTCATGAATTTTTCTTTCTAGTAATGTTTTCTGAGAAGAATCGAGAATTTTCCAAATTTAAAAATTCTCCAATATTAAAGTTCAATTTTTTTAAATTATAGAATGAAAAAAAGTGTTTCGGACAGAAAAGTATAAAAATGTAATAGAAAAATTTGTTTAAAAATATGCCAGTATGAATTACAGTCGAATTCTGAAAAGTTTATTGAATTGATCGATTTTTGAGAAATCTAGTTGGGAATTGTATTAAAAATTAAGTTAAAACTGCAAAGGTTGTTAAACATCGTAAATTTATGAAAATTTTGTAAATTAAAAAATTTTTGATAAACGAACTTGGTTAATGATTTGTAGAAAGACAAAGTTTTATTAAGCACTGCATTTGCTGAAGTAAAAAGTTCTTGATTTCGCAAATCTTGAATTCGTGCTCTGTAAGCTAAACACATGGACAAAGCTTTCCACAATCTAATCTCTTCGTTTTTGGTGTCCAGTTTCCAAAATGGTAGTTCGCACTGAAAACGAAAAAAAATGCATACATTTATTAATATTGTCTGAAGATGGGTCTAGAGATATTAAAAAATATTGTTAAAAAAATTTATACTCAATTCTAATGCAAAAATAATCGAATTTGAAAAAAAATGTATATATGTAGTAAAATTTTAAAATTATCATATTTCTGAATTTTAATTTAAATTTAAAAAATGTGGACGAACGACAAAAAATATTTCTAAATTTTCCAGACTCCCCAAATAAACGAATTTCCCCCAAAAAATTATTTACCTGAATTTCAGCATCGATTGTCAAAAAATAGAAATTGTTTTCAAAAATCTCCAATCCCTCTTTGACCGTTTTCGAAAAAATGTCTCGTCCATCTCTAGTTTTCCCAAAATGCAATTGCAAAATCGCAATTTTACTCTCGTACAGTTGTTCCTGAAAAATTCGAAAATTTTTTGATCATAATTAATTAGATCGAAAAATTAAATTTCGTCACGTAAGAAAATAACATACAAACTCACAATTCAAGCAACAAAAAAAAGATCGAAAAACAAAATTTACACTTTTCTTACGAAATTATAATTTTCAATCACCGTAAAACTCACAACTCAAAAAAATCATGATTTTCCTCAATAAAGCATTAATTTCAAAATCAATTAAATTTAATCACCTGCAAATTCGACCCTTTTTCCGCATGTTCTAAACACAAATCGTACAAAGAAACGATTTCCGAAATCGGTTTCTTTTTCGCATACAAAAAAAAGGCGTAACAAACAATCCTGTCACAATCCAAATTCGGCATGAAATAATCATTTTCCAAGTCCTGCGAAGCTTCGTGATTAAAAAATCTTTTCACTCCATCAGCCAAAAATGTTTCGACGTTTTCTAATTTCGATCCCTCCAAATTTTCAGGTACCATTTGCGACACGGATTTCAAAACTCGGTCAATTTTGGATTCCTGGAAATTTTCCGGGTCGAAAAGTGTTTCGAAAAGCGCTCGGAAAACGCTGAAAAAGGCGCATTTTTGGTCTTCGTCTCTCGGCGGAATTTGGGATTGGACCGAAGTTTCCAAAATATTGAAGCAACTCTCGATTTTTCCGAGTTCGCGTTCTATGAGGGCGTATTCTCGGTAAAAATGCAAATTGTTTCGGTTTTCTGGTTTTTTGAGAAATTCTTTGATTAGATTCTTCAATTTTTTGTACCTGCAAAAAAAAGTTAAACGTTAAAATTTGAAAATCTATTTTTTTAATTTTTTAATTTTGAGATTGTATTTTTATATTTCAATTCGATTATCTCGAAAGTTACAATGTTCAGTAATGTTTATTCAAACTTTTGTTGATACTTTTAGTAAGCAAAAATGATCATATGACGATTTTCATTTCGCAAATTTTTCGGCTTATTTTCAGAAGAATCTTGTTGGTTTAACATTGTTTCATCCAAAAAATATGATAAAAAAGTGTAAAAACGAGGAAAAAAATTTATGAAAAAAAAACCGTCACAGATGTGACGATTTTCATTTCTGAAAATTTTCGGCTAATTTTCCGAAGGATCTCGTATCAGAATAAACATACTCGCGCAATGATTCAAACTTCTGTCCATACTTGTTGTCAGTTTTCAGAGGATCGAATTTTCCCAGGAACACCAAAAGCCTCTCGAAACGCAGCCACCAAACGTAAAAACTGGTGCGTTGTCGAGGACTCAAAGTCTCCGCGATCGAACGAAAAGCGGCACGAACAAAATCCAAGTACGGTTCCTGAGCCGGGTGAAAACGCAAGTACTGGGGTCCCGAGGTCAGTTGGTGTCCCAACAATCCTTTCACCAATAATTCGCGTTTTTTTCGTCCTGCGAGTTCACCCACGAAAGGATAAATCATGGGCGTGATAATTTCCAAAGAATCCTGGCTCCAACTCAGCCGGTCCAATTTGAAACTCTAATTTCAGAAGAAAGTAAATCAGTTTCGAGTGCAAGTAAGTTGCAAAATAAAACTCAAATTTCCAAAATGTGGAAAATAAAGAAAATCTTTGTGGTAAAATGAACGAGTGTTTAGTGTTCACAATAAAATCGATCAGATTAAATTTTTTTCCAGGAACATTTTTTCTAAAAATTTCGGAAGTTGATATACAATTAGTGGGTGGGGAATTTTGTGAATTATCTAAGAATTTTTGAAATTTGAACTTGAAATAATTTTTGAAAATAACGATTTTCAACAATTTGGAAAAAAACCGATCATTATTGAAATATTTGTTAAATTTGAAACTTCAAACAATGTCGAACATTTCTTAAGTGATCAAAAATTTAGCAACAAAAAGAATAATATCAGTAAAAGAACACCGAATTTTCATTTAACGAAAAAAAGTAAAAATTAAGTAATATTACTCAAAATGAGTGAAAACGAATCTAATTTTTGAAAATACGAACTTTCAGGGTGTTGGAACGAGAAGGCAACAACGGAACTTTCAGAGATAACAAACAATAAGTTGCCATCGAAAAATTGGATCCCGCTGACAACAGAGGGTGCACGAAATCGGCGACGTCTTCGGGTAAAATGAATCTTTTCGAGTCTCCGATGAGTTCCAGTTGGTCTTTTTCCACCGAAATCCAATGGCATCTTTCTCGCAACGATTCCACTCTCAGCCAAAGTTGATTCAAAGGCAATCCGGACGTTAAAATTACTTCTTCCATGTCAACTAAAACCGCAAATTTTACATTAATTCAAGATTTTACTTTTCCTTCACATTTTTAAAAATTACACATTTCATTTGACGATGACGAATTTTTGGGGAAACTGACTGATTTTTTTTTCGTCGATCACTGATTGAATTTTCAAATTTTCTCGAGGAACGTCCAAATTAAGGCTCAGGTTCATTCGCATTGTTTCCCACATTTGTTCCCAGTAGCCGGCGTGTCTTAGAAACATTAGAGTTTCGTATAGTATTCCTACAAAAATAGTCAACTGTGTTAATCATACCAAAAAAATGCTTGAATTAATACAAAACCTAATAACTTTTTACAGTTTTCAAATTCTTGACTTAAACTAAAAAATTTTAATACGTAAAATGTATAAATTTGAGTTCCACAATTATGAAATTGAAGAATTGGTCGATCTTAAATTTTTAATTCGAATTCAATCACTAGAAAATTCACGAACCTGAGGATTAAAAAATCGAGTTCAAAAATTTGAAAACACTTCATTTTCAGATCTAAAAATTCATGATTCTAGAAATTCAAAATCCAAATATTGTAGTTCTAAAAATTTCAAAATTTCAATTCACAGTATTTAAATATCAAAATATTTGACAATTAAACAATTCACAAATTTGGATCCAAAAATTTAAATTAAAATTAATTTTAAAATTAATTTTAAAATTAATAAAATTTTGCTAAACAAACCTAAAACTTGAAAATCATGAACAACAGGATTGGACCTAAATTTCTGTCTTAAAACATTCAGACACCTGGAATAAATTTCCAGGACTTTTGGCACCTTGCAAAGAGCAACCGACGACTTAATCGTCATTAACAAAAACTCCCAGTAAACCAAATTTGCTGAATCCTTGCTCAGCAAAGATTCTACAGCGTCTGAAAATTCGTCAGCTGGCATAATTTCGGACATCAGTCGTAACTTGATTTTCAGCAGCTTTTCAGAATCCGGATTTTTCTCCAAAGCTTTTTCTGCTATCGACAACTGTTTTTGGCATGTTGCTCTTTGACAGTTTTTCGATGTTTTGAATTTCTGGAATTTCGCCAAATCGTCCTGCGGGAGAAAAATTTTGGTTTAGAATTTTCTCCCCTTTGAAATTAGAGTAAATGTTTGAAATAAGTACTTTTGCAATTCATTTTTCTTTTTTTGTTCAATTGAAGCTGTGAATAAAAATTAAAAAAAAATAGAAATGAAATGTTAAAATCATTTAGCTCATTCATTTTCTAAACTCACGTGTAAAAAATTTATGAAATACATAATTTTTACCTGCAGAGGAGTTTAAAAAAAAATGTTTGTTTCAGCAAAAGTTCTCGTTTCCAACTTCTCCAAAATTTTCATTTATTCAAACTTTACTTGAAATTTAATATATTTAATCCACATTTCGACATTTTCCGGTTCCTTGGCCAAAACTTCATTGAATTCCTGAGTTTTCGATTTCATTTCCTCTTCAACATTGACACAAAATTCTGGAAGAGGTTCTTCCTCTGCATCCTTGACCTTATCTCTTCTAATCACATTTTTCTTTTTCTTATCGACGTGATCAATATTAATCATGTGATATCTTTGGAAACTTTCTTTTTTGATTTTCTTCGCGCTAACAAAACCAAGACATTTGTCTCCAAGATTGTACCAAGGTCTCGCTCTTGAATGCAAAGTATCAATTTTGAAATTGATTCTGTCTTTGTATTTATCCTCATAATACAAGCCTTTGACCGCTTTTTCATATATTTTATCAGTTTTTTCTGCTTTTATTTTGTGATATTTTCGTTTTTTCCTGTCTTTTTTGTAATGAGATGAAGTTTTCGGTTTCTCCTGATCTGATGAATCAGTAAATGAATCAATTTCGATTATTTGCGTGTTTTCGTCTTCTTTTTTCGGAGACAAAATTTGTATGGAATCGTCATCGGAGGAATCGGATGAGATTGGAATTATTGGTTTTGTTGACAAATTTCCGAAACTCGCGTTTTCGAGCCAGTTTTGGCTTTCATTTTCTGAAAAACAGTAGAATTTTTAAATAATGATCGATCTTTAAATGAAATACATGTAATTTGATACAGAATTCAAAACTTGAGTATTTTTACAAGAAAATACAAACCCAAAACGATGCCATCTTCGGGTTTGTTCTGGTCATACGCTGGGAACAATGACATTGCGAATTATCCTGTTTTTTAATCACTACTTTTTGAGTATTCGGAACATAACATCAGAAATCGTTTGTTTACTATCATTTATTATGATTTTTTTTCAGGATACAAAATAGACACAATAAAATAATATACACAAAAAATGATGTAGCGACGCATGCGTGGAATCCACATTTGTCATTTCACTTCACGTAAGTTTAAAAAGTTTTGCTTGTAAAAGAAAGTGTTAAAATTATCTATCATCCTCATATTCAATTCATTTAACATATATCAGAATCGATAAGGCTCCAAATACTGAAGAAAAAATCATTTAGGATTATACACGATATTACACGGAATTCAAATTGTAATTTTGCTTTGGCGCTCCACATTGTTTCCAAGATGGCGTCACTTTTGTATATACAAATTCATTTGTATGTAACCGCCGATGCAATTAAATGACAGTTTGCGGAAATGCCAAAATTGTCAAATATTGTCAAGAGAATTTAAGTGTTATTCCATAAATATTAACAAACATACATCAAGTTAGTAAATAATAGTTTTTTGATGTTGAGGGGCAGAGAAACGCGAAAGCGCTAGGTGGGAGATTTTACGACCACGTATTCTTTCCATTTATATATCTGTATTACGCAATTCTCGAAATAACAATTCAAATTCGTTTTCACTCTGAATTCCAATGCTGTTTTGCAGACCGTTAGTAATATTTATAACGTCATTAATTATAATCTTCCGACATTATTTTCAAGTTTTTATTTTCGCGTGAAAGAAAAACATGTCTCAGGTTAGGTCAGGTTTTTCATTGTATTTTCATAGTACAGGCAAAAATATGCGTGTAATGAAATATGTTTCAAAAAATGTGTTATCAGTTTTGATTTCTATTTTTCGGAGTTCGTTTAATTTTCTTTCAATATTGATATAATTTTGTACAGAGTTTACAAATTTCATGATTCTAGTATTTAAAAATGTCTTATTGGATACCAAAAAAAAAATCTTTGACTGAAATTAAGGAATTTCCAAAAGTTTAAAAATGTGTTAATGTGATCAAGTCAAATGAATAATGATTTTTAACTTATGTGATTCTAGAAACATTAAATTTGTTGAAAATCATTATTACACTAGTTGCGAAATGTATTACTATTTTTCAGTATAACTTGATGCCTACTTTTTTTTTTCTTTTTTATAAATTTTCAGTCATTATTTCTCTAAAAAGGACAACAGTCATACACAACACAACCATGGTAGATACAATAACAGATGTTGAAGCGGCCATCATATATGAACAAACGCATTCCATGGCGATCAGTATGCTGTTTCATTTGGGCAGTACAGAACAAAGGCTGATAAACTTCGACCTACCAGATGAAAAGTGCACTGTTGCAGATCTTTTGAAACAGGTGAAAAAATCAGTCATTGAAAGATGAATTACCTGTTTATGTTTTATGTCATCCCTCACAATGTGAATATAAGATGTTCATCTATGAATGCGAAGGCCAATGTTTGTGGGATGAGTTATAGTTCATGTCACTAGTTCCAAAAACATTATTAATCTTGCAATTGGATGCGTCTCCTTCGAGACATATATTATTGTTATTTACAACGTCGTTGCTTTTCCAGGTACAGTTTCCGAACTTTACTCTGAAGGAAGTTCGTTGGATACGAAACCCTGTGCCTAGGGGTTATCATTACATTGTGTACATGGTCGCTGGTACTGAAAAACTCACTAATGGATTGTAAATGTTGAGTGGAGAGAAAAGTACAGAGTTCATAATCTCTTGAAAAATGTACAAACTATAAAAATTTTATTTTGAAAACATGTAAAATATGTACTATACTACTCTGTAAGTTGAAAATTACTTCTGATGATCGAAATACATACCATGCAAATATTTTCCTCATGTTATCAACTACGCTTTTGTAATCATTGTCAAAAAAATACTGTTTGAGGAAAAGTTTTTGAAGTATTAAAAACTTTATTTCTTAAGATGACGTTTTTGCCTTAATTCATACAGCCTTCAAATCCACTTTTAACTATGACAGTAGAACTATAATGTTCAAATATTGTGAAATTTCATGGATATTAATCAGAGTTAGAGATGTCATTCAAAAACTTTTAACGTTATAAGGATTTTTTTAAGCGTCCATATCTGTTTAGCGCTGAAACAGTGTGGTGAGCACCACACAGTTTTAGCGCACAAAAAATACAACGAAACAATCAGTATTGTCAACATCAACAATTTCCCGCCAAAATGCCGATAACTCGTTGCTTTAAGCCAATTTTCCACTGGATTTTTGTTGACCGCCATATTTTTCAACATTCTACATCTTTTTTTCGGACCCCGCAGATTTTACACAAAATGTTTGCAAAAAAATTCTCGCGAGAAAATTCAAACGGTCCATCATACAAACGACACATCCTTGTAGCAAAATCACGATCGGTCTACAATATAAACACAATGGTGGAGAAACAAGAGAAACAATCCAAACGTGTTAGCAACCCTTGTCTAGCTGTTGTCAACCGTCAATTTGTTTGTTTACACTGTGTTTTATTCCGCAGGTAGTAATATAAAAACAGTAATAAATTCTTTTAAACTGTTAAAAGCGCAGTGATTTTACTCCAAATGTTCCGATTCCGAAAAGAAATTCATCGAAGCGGATTTCGGTACAACCTTTTCCCACCGATTTGTTTGAATTCCAAACTCATCGAGAATAATGACGACGACCTTGAAGACGCTTCCGTTCCGTTTGGAGCGGGCAGTTTTTTGGCAGAAAATGCCATGAGTCGGTTGAAGGTGAAATAGTAAAAATTTTCATTTTGGTGCATGGTTTTATGTATGAAAAATAACATTTATTTTACTTACTTGATTTAATGGCCGGGGTTTTCAAAATAAATAAACCGTTGCAAAATTGATTGCAGAGATATCTGCTAAGTTCAAAAAATTTTGCCAGCGGCCATGCTTGTATTACACAGTTTTAACAAGTTGAAATTTTTTTTTACAGGATGCTTCAGTGGAAAATAACGCAAAAAAAGATACTATATTAAAAAGAAAGAGTGGTAACTGTTTGTTGTTATCTAATTTATCCAAACCAGAGAAACGATCCCCAAAAAAAGAACGAACTGAAGTTGAAAAAAGTAACATTGTTTGTACACTATTTCTGTCATACACTTCC
>JAPYZK010000386.1:0-40059 GCA_030522785.1 Platygaster equestris
AATCGCCCTTAGAGCTTTGCTACGTACGTTAGGGAGTTAAAAACTAATTATCCCTTTCGTTGCTCTGATTTTAATCGGGATTGATTACGACTGTATTCGACACTTTTGTAAACAACAACAAAAACATTGCGGCAATACACAGTTTTGTAATTTTGAGGTTAGGCTTGGGGAGTTTGACGTTTCGATATGTGCCGAGTCGTTCGTCCGCCATCTTGTTTCCATTATCCGTGCGTAAACGGTCGCTCAACTGAGCGTGAATGAGTAAATAGCTATATGTCGTTAAGATTAGCGTGGGCGAACAGCTCATTCATTCGGCCACTAGTGGGCGAACGAGTTCAGCACTCGCATGCCATACGTCAACAATCGGGTAATCCATTATTTCGTCCACTCTCAGCAGGGCCACGAAATTACATATTTCTCGCTGGCGTTGAATAAATAGATTTCTTGGACCCTCGTTTCTGAAAAATCACTCCTCTACGGTTAAATCCCTGGGTTTAGTAAAGTATTTTTCATTTGGATGGAATTTTCAATTGAAAATCCGAATTATTTAGATCAAAGAGTTTCGTTTCGTATATTTTTTTCATGGGTTTGATTCAAAATCAAAGCCTGAAAATGAAATTGGGAAGAGATTCCAATCCTTCAGTTACACTCAACTGCAGATGTAAGTCTCACAAATACAGTCAACTACTGATTTAGGTCTTTAAAATACAGTCAGCAGTCAATTATAGATAAATGTCATCAAAGTTCTGTTATCTCCTGAAATGAATCCTAGAATTACTGTGAAATCTTGATATAAGTCTTACAAATACAGTGAACTCTTGATAAGAGTCCTTGAAATGCAATCGTCTTCCAACAAGACTCCTTCAAATACATTAAAATTTCGATTCAAGTCCTTAAAATACAGTCAACTTTCGACTGAAGTCATAAAAATGCAGTCATTTCCTAGAATAAATCCTCTAATTACAGAGAAATCTTGATAGAAGTCATACAACTACAGTGTACTCTCGATTAGAGTCCTTGGAATGCAATCATCTTGCGAAAAAACTCCTTTGAATACAGTAAAGATTCGATTCAAGTCCTTGAAATACAGTCAACTCTGGACTGAAATCATAAAAATGCAGTCATTTACTAAAATAAATCCTATAATCACTGTGAAATCTTAATATGAGTCTTACAAATACAGTGAACTCCCGATTCAAGTCCTTGAAATGCAATCATCTTCCATTAAACTCCTTTAAATACATTCAAGTCCTGTTTACATAATAAACCCTATATTGAAGTCTTCAGAATACAGTATTCCTTTGATGGAAGCTCTCAAACTGCAGTTATCTTCTACTATAAATTCCTTGATACATACAGATTAAACTCTCTATAAGTCCTTCGAACACAACAAACTCCTGATTCAAGTTCTTTGCAGATTCAGCTAAGTCTCAAATCAAGTCCCTTTATTACAATCGATTTTCAGAGTCCCAAAAAACAGTCGATTTTCGGAAAAAGTCGTATTGTACAGTAAAATCTTGTAATAAGTCAATTAAATACATTTAAGCCTCGAAACATGTCCCCCAAATACAGAAATGTGTCAACATCAGCACCTTTAATACACCGGACTTTGGATGTTAGTCTTCAAAATACATTAAAAACTCAATAATATGTCTTTTCGTAACAGAAAGTCGTACTGTACAAAAATTGTAAGCTCTATGTATTCATGAAAATCTTTTATAAAACCTCATCTTCACGTACTCAAGCCCTTTTTTGCTTCATTTCAAGAAAGTTTTTGATTTGTTGCCAAAATTACTAAGCGAAACTTATGAGTTTTATTGCTGAGAAATTCCACTAAAAAAATGGTCACGCCATGTTAGAAATGTTCAATTTTTGAAGAATGAAAACTTTTTGGTTGAATCGTACGTCCCAACTTTCTTGTCGTGCAACGCGCACAATCAACATCGCGTCTGATCATATTTGGTTTCTTCTACTTGCATATATGTCTTCGAAAGAAGATTCTGAAGTACGTTTTCAAAGTATAGCTCCAGTGTATAACTTTTAATGATGTAGCTTTAAGTACAGCTTCTAGACAATAGCTTCAAAGTATGTCTTCGAAGCACATATCTTCGAAGTATGTCATCAAATTTCCGATTCTCGGAAAAAATCTTATTAGACAGTCAAATCTCGTAATAGGTCCATTAAATACAGTCAACTCTCCTACGGTCAAATATCTGGATTTGGTCAAGTATCTTTCAGTCTAATAAAATTTTCGATTTAATCCGAATTCACCATTACCAAGATTTCCATTTTGTATATTTTTGTTGGAGGGAGGGGGGGGGGGTGGTGATTTTTAAATTATGTAGACTTGGCAAACCTAAAAATAATACATTTTGAGACAATCGTGAATGTGTTTGAGTTCAGTCCAAACTTTATCTTCTATTATTCCGAGCATGATAATAGGAAGAGTACAAATCTTACAATACAATTGAGAGGGATTCAGTATACGACTACACAAAGAACGAGAGATTTTTAGTAGTGATCCCGGGCATTAGGTTTGGAAAGGTTTCAAATGCTCTTTCTTGGGGCGAACAATAAGATTTTGTGAGACGGATGAAACTGACTGGAGTTGTTGAGCGGTTGATGGAAATTTCCCGATTATAGTTGGGATTGGGCAAAGTTGTTGCGCTTTTTTAGTTAGGTAATTCTGTCAAATTTTCAGGTTTTCCAGGACTTCGATGTTGTTTTTTCAGGTAAACTTGTTGTCTTTATTGTTGTTTTACGGGTGTTTCAGATATTTATGAAAAAATGGTTTATTACAACATATATCGAATGCAACATGATTTTTTGAAATTTTGAATACCCAAAGCTTCAAAACACCAAAATTTTTTAATCGTAGGCACTTGTGATTTTAAAAAGATCAAAATCATTCAGAAGTTTAGAACTTTCGAAAGTTTCGGTACTTTGAAAATTTTTAAATTGTTCGAAACTTCAAAATTCTTCGAAAACTGTTTGTTGAAACTTCATAAGTGTACAACTTCAAAATATTTCAGAACTTAAAAATTGATACAAATTCGTCCAAACTTTACAATCCAAAAACTTCGAAAACTTCGAAATATTTTCCTTATTGATTTTCCACTAGTGTTTTAGGTATTTATGAATGACAAGATTAATTTATTACATCATATTCTGAACAGAACATGATTGTTTAAAGTGTTGAAAATCCAAAGATTAGAAACATTGAAATTTATGAATGTTAAGAATTCGTTAATTTTTAAGCTTATAAAGTTATTCAAAACTTGAGAACTTTAAAAAGTTTCGAAACTGGAAATTGGAAAATTGTTCGAAACTTCTAAATTCTGCGGAAACTATTTTTTTAAACTTCAAAATTTGACAACTTCAGAATACTCCAGAACTTGAATATTAATGCACATTCGTCTTAATTTCACAATCCGAAATTCCAAAAACTTCAAAAATTTCGAAACTATAAAGTTTTCAACCTAGGGAAGTTCAAAACTTTAAAAATTTCGAAACTTGACAACTTTTGAACTTCGAATATCACCGATATACTTCCACATTCCTTGTAATTCCTAAAAATATGAAATTTCCAAAGCTTCCGAAGCTTTGTACCTTCCCAAAACTTCCAAACTCTATGAAATTCTGCAAAATCCCAAGACCTCTTGAATTCTCAAAGCTTCAGAAGTTTACAGAATTTTGAAAAATTAAAAATTCCGAAACTTCGCTTAAAAATTCTTTCAAACTTCAACATTAATGCGAATTCGTCAAAACATAAAAATACTAGAACTTCAAAAAGCTTCGATGCGCGCAAGGGGATGAATGAAAAAATGTAAAATTAATTATTCTTCAAACAAGAATCTGAATATTTTCCAAGTGTCAAATTCCCAAGAATTTCCTAATTGTTCTAAATTTTCCCAAGGCATTTACTTTTCCCTGACAAATCCAGGTTCTTCAAGTGTGCAACAACCCTTTTACCAGACTTGTTTAGCGGTTAATGGAAATTTCCCAAGTATAGTTGAAAATCAATATTCGCGAAACTATAATACTGTCGAATTTCGAAGTTTACGGACGGGAAAATTTTAATGAAAACGTTCCGAGGAAGCGTGCTATGTCAATATCTAAAAACGATAATTGGAGATAGTAATTTCTCCGCTGGAAAATAATTATCGAGTGAATCGTATCGTGAATTAATCAAAAATATGTCCTATGTTATAATAATATCGATGAATATCCAGTCAATTACGTAAAAAATCCCTAAAAATATCGATTTTTCCAATCAGACGTTCAATACAGTCAACTCTCGAAACAGATTCAACAAATACAGTCATGTCTTGAAATATGACATCCTAATATAGTAACGTCTCGATACAAGCCATAGAATCAAGACACAAGTCCTTGGAAATCGATATAAACGTAATAAAAGTCGTTCAAATGAGTCAGCATAAGTTGTGACTCCTTCAAATACAGTCAGCTCGCAATTAAAGTCACTCAGTTATAGGAAACTCTCAGTTTTAGACACGTTACTACTGTAAACTAAACTCTCGACTCAATTCATCAAAATACAATACACTTTCAATCAAAGTCCTCCAAATGCACTTAACTCTCGGTTTGAGTCCTAAAACAACACTAAACTTTCGATTTGTCCTTCAAATACATTATATTCACATAAATAAATCTTATAAAAGTAACAAATAAATTCCACACGAATTCTAGCATCCCCTATACTTCACATTTCACAGCAACTTTTTTTTTCAAAAGTAGCTCATGATGATAATTAATAATGAAACTTCAACTGATAAGTTCGGTTTTAATCCGATCGGACAAAAAGAATATCCCAGTTCTTTCAGGTAGCTTACTGAAAAAGAGGGAAATGCTGAAATACGAAAAGCCCTTTGACGAGCGAGAAGTGAGAGATTATTCAATGGAAAATGGCATTGTCTGAAATTAAATCATTAAAGCGAGCGATCCAGAGAAGATAATAATGCTGTAATAAACAAAGGCCGCAAGTGACGCGTTTCTCATTTACGTCTTCGATTTAATACGGGAATGAAAGAAAATCCTTTGTGTTGGATTCATAGTGTCTTTTGTAAAACTACCAGTTGTATTGGTGTATAACCCAGTTTTCAGGTATATCGACAGCGCACGTGAGAATGCAACGGGGCTACCTATCCGTTGTTTTATTTGGTGTACGCGGATTCGTTTCCTTATTAAATCACATTGATATCGACTTCGAAAGGCGTGAAAAATGATCGTGTGAAATGGTCTACAGTCAATTCATGAAGTGAGATAATATAAATTGATGATTTTAGAATCATTAGACATTTTTGATGATTATTTATGAGCGTTTTAGAATAATTTATTGGGAAGGCACTTGATTTGAAGACTTGTATGAAAGATTTGGTGTGTTCAGAGGATTCACATAGAGATGACACTGTATTATAAAGATTATTCGTCATATTTTAAAATCATAGCATTGAGTGACTTGAATCGAGAGTGTACTGTATTTTCAAGACTCATACTGATATTGTACTGTAACGAAGGAAGTTGTTTTTGAACATGACTACATTTTAAGGACTTAAGGACATAGGGTTGACTGTATTTAAAGGACTTAAATCGAGAGTTAACTGTAGTTGGAAGACTTATATCTGTGAATTTCATTTAGAGCCCTCATATTAGGGGGTTGACTTTTTCCGGATGACTTGTATCTAAAGTTGACAGTGTTGAAAGGACTTATATGGGATGTTGACTGTATTTGATATACTTAAGTCTTGAGTTTACTGTATCTGAATTTTCAATAACACCTTAACATTGAATTTTAAATCAACTTTAATTTAAGTCCTTTTAATACACTCAACTCTCGATTTATGTCCTGTAATTAAAATCAACGCACTCTCCATTTTAGTCATTGTACAATAAACTCCTTATGAAAATCTTCTAAATACACTCAACTCTCGATTTTAATCCTGCAACTACAGTCAACTCTCGATCAAAGCTCCCCAAAAACAGTTGACTTAACTGAAATGTAATTCTACAATTCCTTTTTCGTAAAAATAAAATTTTTACAGTCACCAAAAACTATTGTACAAAAAATTAATCAAAAGTGTGATAACTCCAACAGCAACATGCTTGCTTTTCAAGTTTTAACGTGCAATTTCGATAATGAAGACATAACATGATTATTAGAGGGATAAGACGCTTCAGCGGATTCTGGAACGGATATTATCTCGTTATCTCTGTCGGAAGTCGAATTTTACGCAATTTCCTGCTCTGTAATTTCCGCATGCTTGCGAAATATTTCTCTAAGTATCAGCGATATCTCTTAAAAATAGAAAAAAATGTTCTTCTTTATATTTCCACACAAAGAGGATTTCTTCAATGGACAGAAGAATTCTTTGGGGGTTAAAGGATTTCGCCGACTCTTCGAGAAATTTCTCATATGCGATTCATAGAAATGGTGGAGAAATTTTTTACCGAAGGAGCCTTTTATCAAGAAAGAAATTTTTTTCTGTCTATTATCGTTTCTTAGTCATCACCTGACGTCAGGAAATAAACGACTGATATCTGGAAATTCGAAAAACTGTTGAAAAATTGCAGTCGTTGGAAAATTATTATTCCATTAGTTGCGAAATGTACCATTTCCTGGAATTTCACACTCTTTTTTGAAGTTTGTGGTTTCTGCGGTTTCATTGGTAATTATAGTTGAAAACTATCCATAATTTTTTGGATTGAAAATGATTCTTTTCGATTCTTATGCATTTTTACATTACAATTGTGAAATTAATAACGTTTTGATATTAAAAAAAATTGCTGGAATGATATTTTCAAACTAATCATGATTTTGTACGAAATTTTGAGTAAATTAACAGTTCTCAGTGGATCTAAGAGTTTTTTTTAATATTTCGTAAAATTGTTGAAAACTTCAAAATACACATATTTCTTCAGTTTTCGATCGAGTTTACGAGAATTTTCTCAAATCATACGAGTTATATGCTTAAAAGTTACTTTTCGGAAAAAATACTACGACTTGAAGATATACTTCGAAGCTATGACTCGAACCTATATTTTGAAACTATCATTCGAAGCTTCATTCTTGAACTATAATTCGAACGTTTACTGCACAGATTTATTAGAAAAGATATACTTCAAAAATTAAATAAAAAAATGTACTTCAAATGTATACTTGAAGCTATATAACTTAACGATGCATAATGAAACTTTACTCGATTGAAATATTAACGTCAAAGGTATACTCAAGACTTATACCGCAAAGATAACATTTCAAAGCTATATGAAAACTACATAATTAGAACATCAAAATCTAATTACTACGTCGGATACATATTTCGACACTAAATGTTAAATATACTATAATCAAAAAATGTACTTCAAAATTATACCTAGAAGATAAAATTTGAAGATATATTATATTCCGTAAATTCTCTAGAAGGTTAACTAATACGAAAATCTACATACTTCAGATATAACTCAAAAATTAAAAGAAGATATTTTACGAACAATATACTCTTTCTCAAATTTGCAGTAATTTCAAAACATCCTAAATAAAGCACATATTGGGAGATATGGTTCCATAAAAAAAATGTGTTGCCGGAATCGAAAGTAACTTCCGCAAACTGCTGCAATAAAGCAACTACCGTTCATTTGGGATCGGCGCGTATTTCCATACACTTTTTCATGATGAAAAATGCAGTTGTGCGAGTGAAGCGAAATAATTACTTTTCCTCTACAGACAGTACACATTATATCGTTGTGGAGCCACGTCAAGTTTGATTAAAGCAGTAGATCACGCCATTTTAGTCAGACACGGATCACTCGAATTCGATAATTATGCTCGTGTTTCGATTGCGATGTGTAGTAAAATACGTGTTAGAAAAGTTTGAGCACAATAGCGTAAAAATTAGGCACAATGATTACAAAATTATTTATATTTATTGATTATTAATTCAATATCATTTAATATCAAAAAAGAGAGTTAGTTTTCATAATATTAAGAGAAATACGTATCTTCAAAATATGTATGAATAGACATTTTGTATAAACTTCAAAAATATGCAAAATCATGAATAATTAGTTTCTAAAGGTTTTTGAATAGTTAGAACTCATTAGTTTATTTATACACTAACATACATCAACAGTCGAGTGTTCCTATAGAAATTTTCATCCTGTATTTTCACCGTAAGGGTATACTTATTCCTCATTTGGAATTAGCGGAATTTCGAAACTTTGGATTTGGGCAACCTTTAATTGACGGTGCATTCTTGCTTTGTTAGATGTTCGCGCACAGAAACTTTCTCAAACAGAAGCTGGATGCCACGGATGCATGAATTCCATTGCATCAACTTATCTAGCTTTCTCAACATTTTGCAACCGGAATTAGTAGGCACTGACGTGTGGAAAACCGGAAATAAAGTTTCTACCAAAAATAAGTGTCTAATTAAATCTTTCATCGAGAAAATTTAGAAAATGGAATGAATTAAGATAATAACTGGACCTTCAGTACACTGAAATTCAAATTTAAACCCTCAAAATAAAAAAAAGAGATGTAAGTTATTTAACTACATTCAACTGCAGATGTAAGTCTTTCAAATACAGTCAACTACTCATTCAAGTCCTTTAAATACAGTAAACTCTCGAATAGTCATATAAATGCAGTCATCTCATATAATAAATCCTATTATCACAGTGAAATCTTGATATAAGTCTCACAAATACAGTGAACTCTCAATTCAAGTCCTTGAAATGCAATCATCTTCCATTAAACTCCTTTAAATACAGTAAAGACCCGGTGTAAGTCCTTTGAACACAGTAAACCCTAAATTTAAGTCTTCAGAATACAGTCTTCTTTTGATGGAAGCCCTCAAACTACAGTTATCTTCTACTATAAATTCCTTAATACATACAGTTCAATCTCTCTGTAAGTCCTTCAAACACAATAAACTCCTGATTCAAATTCTTTGCAGATACAGCTAAGTCTCAAATTGAGTGGTTTTATTACAATCGATTTTAGGAGTCCCAAAAAATAGTCGATTTTTAGATAAAGTCGTATTATACACTTAAATCTGGTAATAAGTCCATTAAATACAGTCAAGTCTCGAAACACGTCGCCCAAATACAGAAATGTGTCAACATCAGCACCTTTAATACACCGGACTTTGGATGTCAGTCTTCAAAATACAGTAAAAACTCAATAATATGTCTTTTAGTAACAGAAATTCGTACTGTGCAAAAATTGTAAGCTCTATTTGTTCATGAAAATATGTCATAAAACCTCATCTTCACGTACTCAAGCCCTTTTTTGCTTCATTTCAAGAAAATTTTTGATTTGTTGCCAAAATTACTAAGCGAAACTTATGAGTTTTATTGTTGAAAAATTCCACTAAATAAATGTTCACGCCATGTTATAAACGCTAAATTTTTGAAGAAGAAAAACTTTTTGGTTGGATCGTACGTCCCAACTTTCTTGATATGCAACGCGCACAATCAACTTCGGGTCTGATCATATTTGATTTTTTCTACTTGCAGTACGTCTTCGAAAGAAGATTCTGAAGTATGTCTTCAAAGCATAGCTCCAGTGAATAACTTTTAATCATTCAGCTTCAAGTACAGCTTCTAGAGAATAGCTTCAAAGTATGTCTCTGAAGTACATATTTTCGAAGTATGTCATCAAAATATATCTTCGAACTATATTAGTTCCAAAGTGTATAAAAAGACTCAAGAATATCTTTGGAGTATATCTTTGCAGTATATCTCCAAAGAATAGCTTCAATGTATATCTTAAAATAATAGCTTTAAATTGTATATCTTCAAAGTGTAGCTTAATAGTGTGTATTCGAATATAGCTAACTGTATTTTTTTAAGGACTTCATCGAGAGTTTACTGTATTCAAGGTACTTGAACGAGGGTTCACTGTATTTTTACAGTGAACAGCTAAGACATACAAGACACAGAATTTTAAGATAATTTTCAATTACAGTACGAACTTCTTTGATTACAAAATGGAGCTAAATAAAATAGAACATTTCAATTAACTTTTTTAAAGATCTTTAACCAATTATTATACTTTTTAGGTGGCCAAAAATTACAAATTCGTCAGACTTGAAAATGCGGAATGATCTAAATTATTTCCAAGCGATAAATCTTTTTTGCCAGGAAGAAAATCTTCTCGCCAAAATTTCAAATTACATTTTCACTTAAAATAATTCGAATGGTATTTCCGCATTTTCAAATCTGAAAACTCCTCAAGAAAGTTGGACTAAGATAGGGATTTGACTATATTTGCCTACAGTATAATATCATATATATAACCTCTCAGGGAAGAATTCTACATTCACCACTTTCCATGACTGAATAACTACATTTGCACTTGAACTCGATTTTTCCCGAGTTCTTCTCAGCGCCGTCGAAACATATTTATTCTTCTTGTTCTTATGTTGATTTTATTCAGTTTCTTTTTCCTTTTTCGCTACGTAACAGGTTTTATTATAGCTACTACAAGCTGTTCGGAATGATCAAACCAGTTACGTAAAAAGTGTAAACATTGTAGCCGCGGAAAAGTCATTGGAAAATTTTGTGAAAAAAATGAAAAATTTTCAAAATGTCCATCATATCAACATTGAACCGGTTACAGAAAGAACTGTGTAATAGTCACTCAAAAACGTCAATTTTCCAAAAAAAGTGACTATAACTGTGCGGCTTATTTAAAAAAAAGAAGTTGACGTTGAACAACTTTTTTCGAGTAATTGTCTGAGGTTTACAAACAACGATAAAAACTTGTTTGACGTTTGTAATCGCTCAATAAACTATTGATGCATGCAAAAATAACGCAGAGAGAAGTTTCACGTGCGGAATCAGAGCGCATGACAGTTTATAAATAACAGGTTTACAGTGAAATGTCTACAATGAAATTGATAACAGAGCGTTACATGCGCACAGGTCATCTATGAAAATATACTATTACTTTTGGAAATTCTGAATATATTTTTTTTAATAGGAATACATTTTCAAGTTTGCAATTTTCATCCATATTCCTTATTGTATGACTTTTTTAGCGAGTTAAAAATAAAGTCCTTCAAATACAGTACACTCTCAAAACGAGTCATTCGAATGGATCAATTGCTAATATGTATGTGATTCCAATATAAAAAAAAGTCTTGACTTCGATAGGTTTTCGAGATGACGAATACCGTACATAAAACAGACAATTCTCGAAAAAAGTCGTATTATACAGTCAAATCTGATGATAAGGCTATAAAATACAATCGAGTCTCGAAACATATCGTCAAAATACAGTAATATGTCGATACACCGGAATTCGGATAGTCTTCAAAATACAGTAAAAATGGGATTCAAGTCTTTAAACTACACTCAAATTCAGATGTAAGTCTTTCAGATACAGTAAAATCCAGGTATACGTTCATAAAATACAGTTAACGCCCTATTTTAGACCTTTGAATGCAGTCAACTTTAAATAAAAGTCCTTCAAACAGACTCAACTTCCCATATGAGGCTTTAAATGAAGTCAACGATCGATGCAAGTCTTTCAAATACAGTCAGCTCCCCATATAAGTCCTTCAAATACAATCAACTCAGGATATAAGTCCTTCAAATTCAGTCAACTCTTTATTTTAGTCCTTGAAACAGAGTTAGCTCTCACTTGAAGTCATCGAAATGCAGTCATCTCTCGAAATTAATAATTTAATTACAGTGAAATCATAATTTAATCTTAAAAATGCACTTAATTCTCGATAATAGTCCTTAGAATATAATTATTTCCCAATTCGACTTCTTTTGATACAGCAAAGTTGCGATACGAGTCTTTCGAGTACAGTGAACCGTCAATTTGAGACTTCAAAATACAATTTTATCTTGATTGGAGCCTTTTAAATACAATTCTTTCCCAATAAAAATTCTTTAAACACAGTAAAATGTCTACATAAGTCGTCTGAATACTATCAACTTCCAATTTAAGTCCTCAGCCAGTACAGTAAAGACTCAAATCGAGTCCCTTCATCATAACTGATTTCCTAGATAATGACTCCCATGAAACAGTCAATTTCAGAAAAATTCGTACTATACAGTCAAATCTAGTAAAAGGTTTATGAAATACAATCGAGTTCAAAAGCATGTCGTCCAAATACAGTAATGTCTCGATATAAGTTCTTTCAATATATTAGTCTTTGAATATAAGTCCTCAAAATACGATCAAATCACGATTCAAGTCCTTCAAACACAGTCAACTCCACGTGCGGGTACATATTATACACTCAACACCCGGTCTAAATCCTTTTAATACAGTGAAGTACCGAAACAAGTCCTCCAAATAGTTAACTTTCATTATAAGTGCGCTAAATCGAATCAAAAACCGATGCAAGTCTTCTGAATACAATCAACTCTCTAAATAAGCCCTTCATATACAGTAAAATCTTGACCTAAGACCTTCAAATACAGTTAACTCTCGATGAAAGTCATTGAAATGCAGCTATCTTCTAAAATAACTTATTCAATCATAGTAAAATCTCGGTATAAGTCTCAAAAATACAGTGTACTCTCGAATAAAGTCCTTCAAACCTAATTATCTCCTAATACAACTCCTTCGAATGTTATAAAATCTCGTTGGTCCTTCAAACACAGTATACCCTCACTCAAAGTCTCCAAAATACAGTGTTCTCTCGATTGAAGCTCTGAAAATACCCCCACTTGGTGGCCATGAAACTCTCAAAGCCACCCAGACTATAAAATCCTCAAAAAACAGTGTTTACAACTGAATTCACCACCTACGTTTCGTCTTTCCAACCAAAGTACCACACATTCCCAAATCAACCCCTTTTTAACAGCTCTAAATTGTCTCCTTCCTCTTGTTTACAATGGCGCTGACATCCGTAGTCAAAATACAGAAACTTAAATTCTCCGTCTTACGTAAAAAATCCCCAGGCTACAGCGTTTTGTTTTTCCTATCAAGTACCACACATTCCCAAAGAAACCACCCCTTCCATACATGACCCCATCATCGTCAAGAAAAATACACTGGAAAAACCGCAATTTCCTTGGCGCCACAAAACTCGTCATCCGAGTACCCCGAACTCACCCCCAGTGGCCTTCCGACGGCTAACCTCAATCCGCCAGGATGTGGACCGACGTCAACCCTCGAGGAAACGTTATATCCACGCGGCCGTCATCCCCGTCCATCCCGAAACCAACTCCATTAGTGCATTAAAGGAACAAAGACCCTCTCTCCCATCGGTTCAGAGCGACCCCATCGACCCGAGGAAAATCCCGAAAAAAGGGTGGCGACCCCCGGAAAAGCCCTTATTCCGCTAGGGTTTATTCCGTTAGCTCGTTTTCCCCGGGGGTGGAAAGAGCAGCGCGACAAAGGCCCGCTCCCGCGTGTGGCTGAAGACTGGGGCGAGGCAAGACATCGCCGGCGTCGAGCGACTGATCGGGGGTGGCTGTAGGGGTGCTGTTGGCGCGCAACCTGCGCGCGAGCCCCGTCCCGTGCGCCGGGGTCACTTCTCTCGCGGCCTCGGCCAAGAGTTGCCGGGGTGAATCTATCTCGCGCCTCGGATTAAATGCCGATGGACGGGGGTGGGTTTTTTAGGGGTGTTTTTTTAGTTCGTTTCACGTCCACTGATAACTTTGATTATCGGGGGTGAATGGTCTCGCTTTTCGTTGGTGTTTCCGAGCCCGGTGTTTTTGGGAACGTGGTTTTTCGAGGACTTTTATCGAGAGTTTACTGTTTTTGAAAGACGTGATCGAATTTAATATTGACTTTGATTTTTAAAAATTGATTGTTTATCGTAGTTTTTCTCGGGGTTTTCCAAGTACGAAATTTTTGGGAACTTGGTTTTTTGAGGACTTTTTACGAGAGTTTACTGTATTGGTGGGATTTGAGTGGGAGTTTGTATTTTGAGGACTTGTATGGAGAGTTTACTGTTTTTGAAAGACGTGAAGAGTTTCATTAGAGTTTTACTGTTCTATATCGGAAGGTGACTGTATTTTGAAAAGTATGATTCAGAGTTTACTTCAGTTTTGGAGAACTTGTGTAGAGATTTACCTGTATTTAATGGATTAGTATCAGATGCCTGCATTCTGAAGGGTTCAATGAAGAGCACAGTGAATTTCGGAGACTTTTATTAAGAGTTTACTGTATTTGAAGAAGTCATGAGACTTCAATCAAGTCTTCACTATATTTTCGGTACTCATTTTGAGACTTTACTATCATTGTAAAAGTCATTTTAATATAATATATATATAATATAATATATATAATATATATATAATATAATATAATAAAGTCGTTTTTTTTATTCGTTCGTCGTTTGATTCTCGGCGATGAATAATTCCAGTCTTTTGTATGAAGTATTCTATTCAATTTCCAACTTTTTGGCTCATTCCGAGCACTCCTCAGAAGTGAATATTTACAATTCAAATTCAACATCTGTGCCTTCAACAGTGTATTTTTAGTGATTCGTATTCTCATAATGTCTTTAAACGGTTAATTTTACGAGAATCGTGGATCTTAAGAGATTATCATAAGATCGACTTTATAAACAAACTGAGTGTTACAAAGAGTTCAAAAATATTTGGAGATTCGAGAAATCCTTATGAGAATCAAAGTTACTACAGGGTCGCAGGGGTGGTTTGGACACAACAGGTACACGATTCGTCAGGGTTTCCGAGGCGAATCTACAATGTGTCAAGAGATCAGATTAGGAAAGATGAGGTGATTCATTTCTGCGCCCTAGAAGTTATTGTAATTGGGCATTAACAGAACCAGTACACGATATTTCTATAAAGGGGGATTCCTATAAGGGATATTTCCACTGTCGCAACTAGCGTATTAATTATTTTCCAACGAATGTGAATATAAATCTCACATTCGTTGAAAAATCATTATCCCAATCGTTGCAAAATTTACTATTTTTCTCACGTGTTTTGTGTATTCCATTTTCTACAAAAAGTGTACAGAAAATTTGATATTCTATGTAGGTAGAGCATAAAGGAAAATCAGCAAATTTTTTCGTGATATTATGTTTTGAGATATAAAAAAAATACAATTGACTATTAAAAAAATGGTACATTTAATCTCAAAACGTGGGAAAAGTACGTTAGAAAAGTTTCAAGAGTGGAAAAAGTGCGACCTTTTCCCACTGCCTTAATTTTCCGAACGCACGTTTTCCGCGTTGTAAGATAAAAAATGCATTACGTAACTAGTGTAATAATAATTTTTCAACGAAGGCTAAAACTTCGAAAACCGCACATTCGTTAGAACATTATTATTACACTAGTTGCGAAGTGTACTATCTTTCTCACTAGTGTAAAAAAAATAATTATAAGGAACGTTTTCCTACGTTGGAAAAGGCTTGTAGATCCATAGAGAGTAAGGGCGTGACTCGTACGACAAGCGAACAGAGTACATTGATTTTGATTTTCCAAGGCGCGCGCACTTACCCGGCTCTGCCCATTCATATCTCGTCTTCTGGCACTTTCGCTCTTTTCGCGCTGCCGAAAAGTAGGATCCAGGTAATTAGTTTCGATTAAAAGCGACTCCATGCAGTAACGCCCACGTGAAAAATAGTATATCATGCTACACGTTGAGAAAGGGTTGAGGGTTGAGGTTGAGAAAATCGCGCTTTTTACACGCGTGGCACACGAGTATTTTTTTGCAATTTGAAAGAATGGCTTCAGTTTTCAAAAAAGTAATCAATTTTTTCACGAATGGAAAAATAACAGTTCTCATTCCCCTAGTGAAAATAATACATTGTTTTGCAGGCTGGCATTGGTAATTTTGACGAAATGAAGGGTTGTGGCGCGAGCCGAAGGCGAGCGCCGCAATCATTTCGTCAAAATTGACAATTGCCAGCGTGCGCAACACAGTACTTTTCTTCACGATGGCCGAAAAATACACTTAAAGTATCAATTTTTAGGTTAGAGTGAAAAAAAGGATTTTGTTCACTCTTTTTTCCACGAGTGAAAGAAAACTGTATTTTCTACCCAAGTGAAAAAATCGGGTACTTCTTAAGTACGAATAGTGGACAAAACTGGCTTTTTTCGAGAATTATGGAGAAAATGATATTTATACAAATGGTGCATGTTGTCAATAACAGTTATAGTCCTCGGCTTCGCCTCGAAAAATAACTCTTCGTTATGACAAAATCAAACTTGTCTGTCAGTACAATAATATACAATTATACGTGCACCGAGGGAAAATAAACAGGTATTTTTGTCACTCGCAGGGCAATGAAAAGTCATTTATTGCCCTATGGCGTATACACAATTTTATTAACTCCCTCATCGAAAAAAGTATGAATCGATATAAACAGCAAGTTTCTCTCATATAGCAGCCACATTTTTGCCATGTAAAATAAGACTGTGATGAGTGTGCAAATTATCCATCACGCGTGCGTATCGCGTTATCTGTGGTTATCGGTATCGCGTTTTCTGTGGTTATCTGTCGATCTTTCTTCTGACGCTCCAGACTAGCACCACACCTTGTCATGTAAGTCAGATACCAACACCATATTTTGATTGCACAAATGAATATTATACAAAAAACTGCAATAAGTATGTTCTTGGCCTCCAGTTGCCAGCTCTCAATTGGGTTGTCTCGATTAGGATACGGAGCAGGAGTTGAAAAATCGTTTAGATACTGTACGTTTTGAACTTTCTGAAATTTTATCGGTGCATTGTTAAATTGCATTTTTGCAAACGAAGTTTGAAACATCAAAACAGCAAAACATCAAAATAGGGATTTTATAAATCTATGAACTTAAAAACTTTAAACCCATGCTTTAAACTTCACAATTCCTACATTTCCAATTTTAAATCCCTATAGTTAAACACCCTCTCACTTGACGTGTACACTAACTCGAGTGATCGTGATTGTTGGTACGATGACACGCTTTTTTGGATGATCGTGAAAAGAGCGATCACGAGTGCGATGTTGTTTCAAATGACGCGTTACTTTTAAAAGCCGGTATAAAAGTATCTCGGGTAGAATATGCACACCCTTCACTGCGCCAGTTTGACACTCGAATAAATGACGGGCACTGTGCTGCATCACTTCGGCTATTCAATCTCGATACCGAAGATGTTACGAGCCATAATTTTGGTGCCGGTGGTAAATAGATTCGGCGCGGTTTTTTTTCTGTATTTTCAAACCTAAAACTTGTTTTAGAAGGAATTGGATGAAAGATTATATAATGAACCTTCAGAATCGGGATCAGTATTACATGGAAAAAACCATCCATGTATGGCTCTTTTTATTTTCGAAACTGAAAGTCCATGGAAAGACTGTCAAGTTTCGGAATAATTCTTTCAAAAACAGTGGAAGTTCAATTTAGGTCCTGTAGCTAATTTTGGTCTTGCGGATTTTGCAACGGAACCCCATGTTGTATTTTTACAATTGAAAGCTCATTTTCTTAGAAAAGAGTAGACGAATCGACAAAAAACATAAAAATAAGACTCAGACGGCAAACTTGGACGCTACAGATCAATTTAGCAGCCATCATATTATTATGCTGGTTTTGCGACATTCAGAGTTTGAAAATTCACAGACGAAAAAGAATGGCCCGAAATATCAGTTACACCCAAATTTAACTTGTAAGTTTAAAGTCCACCTTCAAACTTCAACTTTGACTTTTTATCCGGAAACTACAAGTTTCATCTTTAATTCGCAAACTTCAAGTTTGTAAGTGTTATTCAAAAACGTCAAGCTCCAAGTTCAATTCCGAAACTTCAAATTTGGACTTCAATTCTGAAACTTCAAGTTTGGAGTTCAATCCCGAAAGTTGAATTTCGAATCTGCCACGTAGAACTTTAAAACACTAATTACTCGATTAATTGATCATTCAAAAACCCAATTAATCAGACTTATGATTAATCGATCTATAGAACTGGAGTTCAATTCCGAAAGTTGAATTTCGAATCCGCCTCGTAGAACTTTAGAACACTAATCAATCGATTGAGTGATCAATCAAAATCCTGAACAGTTAATCGATCTACAGAAAAATGTGCTCTGTAGAAAAAACGTATTCAAAGGCAACAGGCCAAGTAGGCAAGATATCAAAGTTACGTCAAAATTCAACTTGTAAGTTCAAAGTCCACCTTTTCAAATTTGAATTTAAATCCGGAAATTACAAGTTTCATCTTTAATTCGCAAACTTCAAGTTTGTAAGTATTATTCAAAAACGTCAAGATCCAAGTTCAATTCCGAAACTTCAAGTTTGGAGTTCAATCCTGAAAGTTGAATTTCGAATCTGCCACGTAGAACTTTAAAACACTAATTACTCGATTAATTGATCATTCAGAAACCTAATTAATCAGACTTATGATTAATCGATCTATAGAACTGGAGTTCAATTCCGAAAGTTGAATTTCGAATCTGCCTCGTAAAACTTTGGAACAGTAATGGATCGATTAATTGATCAATCAAAATCCTAATTAATCAGACTTATGTTTAATCGATCTATAGAAAAGTGTGCTCTGTAGAAAAAACGTATCCAAAGGCAATAGGCCAAATAGGCAATATTGTAAGGGCGCGATAAAAAGGGAGGGAAAGCAAAAGGGTAAAAGCACGAAAGTGACCAATGAGAGGCGATATGGCGGCGGAAACTCGGTGAAGCTACTTTCCTATCGGCTTAATGGAGATAAACCGTGTGCACTCTTGGCATCTCGAAAAAAGCTGTTTCGCGGATCAAAAGTTAATGGAGCTAGATTTTCGCGTCACATTCAAAGCAACTGAAGAACTTCTCAAAAAAATGTCTTTCTTCACGGTTTAACCGACTGAAAGTTTTTTCGGAGAGCACTTTTCGACAGAAATTTATTTAAAATTCCTGAGCTTTTGTATAAGGAAATGTTTCATTTACAGGAAAAATCCTAGAATACGCAATAATATCAATGAAATCAAAAAATTGATCGTAATTACAGCATATTTTTCAATTTTTGAAAAAATCTGAAAACGTTTCTTCATTAAAAAATAGCCAAAATGTAAAAAATTGCAAATGTTTTCAAATTATCGCCGAAATTGAATTTTTGTCTGAAAATAGAAATCCATCAAATTCTAGCAAATATCCGAAAATTTTAAAAAATTTTAAACATTTCATATATCTGTAAGTATGAAATCTATAAACTTTCGCAAAATTCCCCAAGACTCCTAAAAATATTCAAAAATATTCATAAAATCAAAAAACCCGATCCTAATAAATTAATCAACGAAACGCCGTAATTATCCAGTACAAATGCATCTCTAATCTATTACGCAATTCTCTGAAATGCAAATACGATCGTAATTTGCATTCCGTCAAACGTACAATTTTCACCGAGAACAATCTTTTCAAAATTTAAAAATGACTCAGCTAAAAATGTGCTCAAATGTGGACAAGAAATCCGCATTTTTCATACCTGCTATCCATTTTTCACCAAGTAGGTACCTTCAATTTTTCCGTTTACAAAAAAACACTGAAATTTTCGCGTTAAAAATGCATTCGCGTGACGGCGAAAAAAAAATTACGTCATAATACATTTATAACTAATATAATTGATATTGATTCATATATAATATCCATAATTATTAATTACCAATATTATTAATAATCAATATTTTTACATTTCGCGTTTTTCGCGCACTTCATTTTTTCACCGATTTTCACTCGCCTCGAATCCGCGAACTTTTGCGAGCGAAGTTTTCTGAATCAGCAGATGGCGCGTTTGCATTGATTTTTTTGCGAAAGTAAATTAACAATTAGCAATTAACAATTTCTGAAAAAGTGCCGAGTTCGAGCGGACGAGTGTTATTCCCGGTAAAAACTGTTTTATACAACGCCGCGAAAAAAGTGCGTCTTTTCCCACGGTTTTGATTTTTTGAACGAACTTTTTTATATGTTTTTGGATAATTAAACATTCCTCAATTATTGAAATAATGATTGTTATGGTCAAAATTTGTTAAAATATTCTCCGTCAAAGGATATGTTGTCTTTTTGGGGCTCTATTCTCAGCTGACAGGGGGCAAATTAAATAATACATTACCTTACTGATCAACGCCATGATTGGTCATGATCGCCCCCAGAGCTTTGCTGCAATGTCGGGGAGAGTTGAGAACGACCCTTCGTCCTCATCGCTTTGATTTTCTTCGAGATTTATCCATGAGTGTTTCCAACACGTTTGTTAACAACACTGAACAACAACAACAAACTCAACACACTGTGCTGCACTCAACTGCATTATTCACCAGTTTAAAAATTTTGAGGTTATGAATAGAGATGACGTTTCAATCGATTTGTTCGTCCGCCATTTTATCTCGATTACCGTTGGAAACAAAGATGGCGCTGACTATTAAATTTATTGTTTTTTAACAAATCATTATATCGATGTTTAAAAACAATATAAAAATAAATAAACAATTTGAAGAGAAAATGAATTGTGTATAGAAAATACAGTATACCACGGAATTATTTACTCTGAATAATTATATCTCGATGCGTTTGATGGCCATTTATTTATTCGGTGAACTTTTTTCGTAACACTGAATCCAACTAACAAAATGTGTATATGCCTACAATTTTCTACGTATAAACGAACAAAAAACGCAAATGTCATCGTCATGATTCGTGATGTTTTCTAACAAATTCACGATGAAATCGCATCGCTTTGAAAAATGAACAAGATTCGAAAAAAAGCAGTGTTACCAACCACAATTTTTAGATTATTCATTAAGTTGGAACACAAATTGTGTTTTACAAAAGTGCTTAAGTTAATATCTAGTAAGACGTCAGAATTTCTTAAATCAGGACACAAGAATTTACGAACCTTATTCTTCATGAATCATGAACAAACTAAAAAATGTGTATGTTTTTATTAAATTTATTGTAAAATCAGAAACTTGGTAACTTTATGAACCAAGTCATTTTGCTCGACTAATGAGAATGAAAATGACTTTCTTTTACAATTTACAAAAATCGATTTTCCAGTAACTTTGGTTCAAACAAAAAAATTTCGTTCTGTGAGTTACTGTTTTTTCAACAATTGAATAAAAAATGAGTAATGCCAATTCGTTATTTTAAATCATTACAGCTGATTTTAGGAATTCTGAGCCTTAATTTCTATCGCTGTAATAACATGCCAATTTGACTGTACAAAAGCAATGCAACATATGTAATGGAAAATTCACAGCAACGCAAAATACGTAGCTTTTTACGCTCCTTCGAAATGAAAAGTGATGCTTGAAATTTTCGAATTGATGCACGTAATTCGGAGACGTAGAAGATCAATATCTCGCTTTTCTTTTTTGAATGTTACTGCATGCAGAATCCAAAACTGAAAGTTTGCTTGATCGGGCCCCAATAATAGCGGTCCCAATTTGCTTCGGTAGATCCTTCTTCGCTGCAAAATTACACAAAAATCATTAGAAGCAATTCATCGTCTTCAAAAAATATGGTGATTACAATGCCAGTGTTGTAAAATATTATTATTATCAAAATAATATAAATATGCCATTTATTTTAAACTCTCTTATATCGGAATTAAATTTTTATGTTTATTAGAACTTGTATTAAATTATACGAACTCATACTCAGGAATTCCCACATTTTTAGGAATTTAAAATAATTCGAGTAATCATCAAAACGAAATATAATTCATTTTAAAATTCCTCGAATTTCGATTTTTAAAATTGTCTCTCAAATTCGTGAATTCTTTATTTTCGAGTTGTGGAAGTTATAAACTAGGATTTTCAATTTCCCAAGTGTTTTTCCAAAACAATTGGAAATAATAAAATTTTTCGAAAATTCAAATTTCATATAATTTCTCATCAAGTTTTTGAAAAATTTCGTCAACTTTCTGATGAACTTTATAATTAAAAACAATAAAAATATTTACTCTTTGGGAACGCCAACTTGTGTGACATTAACTTCGGTGTGATCAGTTTTTTCAGTTATCTTGAAAGTGACTTCGCTGTAATGTTCGGAAGGCCAGTGCTTGCATCTCCATTTTTGCACTATTTTTTCAGGAGTAACTTCCAAAAATTCGCCATAAATGTTTCCACCGAAAAGCTCGAACTTGCCATTTTTCGTAGCATCCAATTTCACATCGCTTCTCGTGAAAGCTCGAACCATCTGTAGAATAAACAAAATTTCGAGTTACTATTTCAAATCGAAATTAATGTTTTTTAATTTTTAAAGAAATTGCAAAATTTTTTAAATCTGAATTAAATCAGAAATCGATCGTAATATCTTCTAATTTGTCTATTTTTTCATCTTTCTAGTATTTAAAACATTACCTCTACTGTTGTCATCACATTGAAAAATTCCTGGGCCCTGCAGTAAAACTTTTGTTGCTGCTTGATCGTGGTTGTCGAAATTTTGCACCCTAATTCTTCTTTGCTGGGAGCTTTCGCTTTTTCCGCGTTCATTTGAGTCTGAAAGTTTTTAACGATTGTTCATTATAATTCATCTTTTCTGTTCTATTATATTGTTGCGTTCGAAACGCAACAATGTTTTTAAATTTTATGAGTAAATAGACTGAATTCTCGCAAATTTATACCTTGGCATTGAAAGTGCTCGTGATGTTAGAAATTTTGTTTTTCATACTCTCATCCTTCTTTGGGAGAATCATGCCTTGCGAGAATTCTGAAAAAAATAATTGACGATTAGAAAAGTTTGCAAATTTTTAAATTAAGCTTCTCAAATGAACAATTTTCAAACATACTTAATATCTTTGCAAAATTCTGAATCACTTAAATTTTACACATTTCACATCAAAGTCCAAAATTGTTGAAATTTTTCAATTATTATTCTTTTGCGTTAACAATATTTTTTGCTGTAGCTCACACATGGTCAAACATTTTAAAAAACCTCCAAGTTTCCAAAATGACGATTTTTATATTACCTTCTTTCAATGATGTTACGTAATCCAACAATTTTTCTCTAACTGCTTCTTTTCCTTTCATATGTAAAAATTTCTTGTATTCTTCGCTTTCCTCCGTACTCTCATCCAGGGTGACTTCAATCTAATGAAAAAAAATAATATTAAGAAAAAATATAAATAAAAGACAGTAGTGAAAAAAAGAGAAAAAATGTCAATCGGTAGTATATTATTAATGAAATCTGAAATTTCCATTTCCTGTCAAAACTTACATATTTCGTAGATAAAATTGCTAAATCAGTGATTCCAAAATTGAGAAAGTCCGAATTTAAAAATTTAATCACTAAATAATAGATGAAAAAAAATGTGATTCTGGAATTCAAAAACTGGAAGATATATATTTTTTTTTCAATGATCATTTTTTAGAATGAATATCTAACAAATCTTACATCAACTTCAGAGACGTCATGCTCTTCTGACAAATTCGGTATATTGATTTTACCCAGGATCGTTTTCTCGCCTTCAGCTTTCCATTTCAAAATGATGTTCCACTCATAAAAGAAAATCAGTTTTCCTTTTCTGTTATTAACTACAGCTTCGCCTTCGCATTGTTCTATCTCGCTTATACTACAACTTTCTAGAAAACAATACATAATATAAACATTATTATATGTACTGTGTAACATACAAAAATATGTAGTAAAATAAAATATATCTATACAATAATTCAAGGAAAACATGCATACTTTCATCTCCGCTGATCACCATGTCCTTGAACAGCTTTTTGATTTTTTCTTGAGACCAAGCACAGGCATTTTTTTCAGTCCTGAAATAAAACAACAATTTGGTATTTAGATAACAATAATTGAGAAATCACAATTTTTACAATTTGGAGTTAAATAAATACAAAATTGCAAAGAATTTTGAAATTGCAAAGAATGTTGAAGTTTTTAAGAACTGTTGTCCATACGAGTTGATAAATTTTTGAATTTTCAAAGGTTCGAAAATTTAGAGTTTTGGAATTTTACAGAATTCCTAAGATCGAAAGTAATAACAAAGACTGCTGCTAATATGCTTAATTTCAGCAAAATAACAAAATTGTTGATTGAATTAAAAAATTAAAAATCAATTACCAATGCCAATTGTTGACATTGTTGAAATCCTCCCTCTCTTCCACGATCCATCGAGGGTCTCCTTCGCCCCACTTGGCCATTTTTCAAATTTTCAACTAGTAAACTGATAATAACAACATTAAGAATTACAAATTGAATATATAATAAAAAATATAATAATAATGACAATATAAGTCAATCAGTGATTAAATGGAACTCCAAATAATTTTCTACAATGCATAAGCTTTGCATTGTATAAGATTTGCATAGCTTCAAATCTTTAACCGGTTTTATTTATAGAAGGCATGAATTTGTAAAAGAAAACAGAAATTTTGTCCATAACATCTCAAGCTCGAAAAAAAATTTTCTGCCTGATTAGGTTACAATTTTTTATTCGTGAAAAATTCGCGTCAACAAACATCAACATTACTTTTCAGATAAAAATCCAATCTATTGTTTCATTGTAAACAATAAAATAATACACTCAATGTTATAGAAATTGTAAAAATACTGTCAATCGTCCAAACAAAAATTTTTCTCTCTTGAAAGAAATAAAAAAGTCCTAACCTCAAAACTAACTGAACTATGAGTTTGCAAATAATGTACACGCACGAAACAACAACATCTAATGTTAGATAGAAAACACGAAAAACGGGACAGTGAAAATTTGTTTATACCAATCGAGTAAATACTCACGAAAATGATCGAAACCGGACGAAAAGGCTGAATTCCTTTCGTGTCACGTGAATAATTTTCTGCAACGGAAAATTGTCTGTAAACTAGGAAGCAAACTAGTTCGATTTTTCAAATGAAAAAGAGCTGGCGATGTACAAATTTGATAAAATTGTATAAAAAATGCAGTCAACACACGGAGAGAAGTTGCTAGAAATTTTAAGGATGACAGTGGATGAGAGCAGATAAGAGCTGATGAGAGCACTGAACTGCACTGAACTGCACTGAACTGGCAACAAGCCAACAACTGACAAGCACTGAGCGAGGTAATTAACTGGGATCCCTCGACTTCACGACGTTATTTTTCTCTGTTTCTCCTATCTGTTATATGTGAGGAAAACAGAGAAAGATGAATAGAACTTTCTGGTAAGTACTGGAAAGGTACAAATAAAAAACTCACTTTTCGACTTTACGCTGCGTATTTTCTATTTCTACGTCGTAAAATCGAAAATTTCTACACATACCTTGCAAATTAACAACTCCTCGGTTTCACGACGGGACAGTGCTCTTTTTAGCGACCGTATCCCTCCCACTTTTTAGCTGCATGACACTTCGCACAATTCCCACGCTTGCTGCCATCGTTGTTAGGAACGAGTCGTAAAATCGAAAGTATGCATGTGTACGATTCAAATCGTCAAATGACAAAAACAACCATACGACCCATACGACGAGAACATTTCGAACGTTTCGAACTACATACAGCGAAATATTTTACGTAGATGGACAACGGATATATTAATAATTCTAAAATAGACAAAAAATTGAAGTCATCACTCTGAAAAGGGACTAAAGTGATAGACAGTGATAAGTGACACAAAAACTGAGAGTTGACAGGTAAAAAAACAGTGATCATCATAACAACATAAATTGTACGTAAGAAAATCAAACAATAATAAGACCTTTATATTATTAGCATACATCACTTTTTCGAGAATCAAAATGTTCCTTACATGTAGGAAAAAATGTCTACCTTTAATCGTTGAATTTTGCTCATAACATTAAAAATTTAATGAAAAGTGTTTTCTACATGCGTGAATAAATAAAGACATAATTATTTATCCTCTTTATTGCAGAAGAGACACTGAATCATGAACATCCCTCCGATCCAGCAAGGCGGTCCGATGGGGATGGTCCCGATGCCTCAACCGACGAACCCCCAAATGAACCCAGCTCAACAACAACAAGGCCAACCGCAAGTTCAACAACAGTCTCAGGAGAAACTGGACAACATTTCTAAGGTTAAGCAACTGATTGGGCCTCTCAGGGAATCATTGTCGGTTGCCTTGAAAAGTGCGGCCCAAACGTTGCACCAAAATGGCATGATTGACATCGGCACGTCGAAAAACGTTGATCTACAGGATCATAGGTTTGTATTTATAATAGTTATTATATACTCATTATATTTCTAATTATATAAATCGACTGATATGAGTCTTGTACTGATAAATTACAGATTCAACAAGAACTTGGAAGAATTTTACTCAATTTGTGACCAGATAGAACTGAACCTGAAAACCGCCATTGAGTGCACATCCCAGCACTCGAGCTCGTCGAGGTATCTCCCGCTCCACGTTTTGCCAACGAGGATGGAGAGCATGACTTCCCAGGACACACAGGCTTACCCTCAGTACCTCGCGACTGTTCGCTCTCAAATTCAGTATGTTCAGGATGTTCACAATTTGTTGCTCAATGCGTCACATACAGTTGCTGCCAACGAATAATGTACAAGTTGAAGTTACTTTCATATTTCATTCATTACTCTAGCAGACATGTTTACATAAACTGGGTGTAAAATTTATGTAAACAGTTTATATAAGTATGTTCGTTCAGATAAATGTCATGTCAAAGTTTACGTAACTTTCATGTAAACTCCATGTGAACAGTTTGCCTGTGTTTACCCATTGTTTGAGTAAACATGTCTACTAATGAACATATTAATTTATACATTTTTAGGTTTTAAAAGTACTTTGTAAGGAGGATTTGTGTGAAAATTATATGGGGAATGAAGAAATTTGAGTTTCAATGTGGAAATTTCCACAATGTACAAGTAGCTACAAATTGCAGGAAAAAATGATGAACCTTGAAAAAAAGTTACCAAAGTAACCGTTTTCATGAAAATTAGAAAAAAAGTGATAGTCCAATAAATATTTAAAAATAATTTCCAGAGTTCTGGTGATTTTCCAAATCTTAAAATTATATTGTTTGCAAAAATTCTTGAAAAATTTTGAATATCTGTGTTTTTGATAACTCGCTGAAAAAAGGTTGCTATTCTTTTGATGGCAAAAATGTAAGCATTTCATAAATACTTGGTGTAATTATAGTATGTATTTCCCAGTATTTCTGCTTCTTGAAAAAAATGTTCGAAATCAATCGAAAAATCGCGTGCGAAAAATACGAGTCGCCGTATATATCACGTTACATTGATGAAAAAGCGGCCCCCGCGCGCCGCTTTTCCCACATCAAAACAGATCCGCGATCCGCGATATCAAAAAGCAGTGTGTTCGCCACGGAACGTACGAACGCGCGTGTGTGCGAGAGGCGTGCAGGAAGCGGATTGGATCGAAAAAGGACCACCTTGTTGACCATATATGGTCGCGTTCAGTATAAGGCAACAGTAAGTAACATAAAGCGCGCGTCTTAAAACCCCCATTACTCAGTTCCGAAACCGTGTTTTCGAAAACCGCTTTCGCAGTCATTTTCGGAAAACCACAGTCCCTCCAACCCCCAAAAACCGCCCTTAAACTCAACCCCGAAAAGCGATTTTTTGCTAGGTGTTTGGGGCGCGCGCGAGCGAATACGCGCCGTTAGCGGTTTCGTGGGTGGGGAGAGGCGGAGAGGGGAAGGGTAAGCCGGTGCGCAGGGACGTAGATGGGGCAAATTTTGCAAGGTTCCCAAGTTTTGGGATTTTTTAAGTTTTGACGAATTCCCGTAAATGTTTGGGAGCATTTCGAAGTTCTGGAGTTGTGAAGTTTTGGGATTTTCGAAATTCTGGAACTTTCGAAGCTTTGAAAATGTTGGAAGTTGTAGAATGTTGAAGAATTAAGGTCGTATCTTTGATTTTCGAGTTTCCGAATTTTTCGCTGAGAATTTGTACAACTGTAATTGAACGTATTTGTGATAGGTTTGCAAAATTTGGAGTCGATTGACTGACTGCGAAAAAAAATATTTAATGTCAAAGTCGTCTCTAAATACACAGGGGGTATAGGGCTCAAGACACTATATTCATTATATTGAAAAAACGAGTCTGGATTTTCCAATAAAAAATATGCGAAAAGAAGCGCCGCACGTTAGTTACAAGTGTTAAAATTTTCATGTTTCACTGATGAGTTTTTTCAAAAATCACGCTTGAATGTCAAAAATCGCCTTTTTTGATAAAAATGACAGCTAGAATGAGTAGATATATCACATAAGCGCTCTCCCATTGGCTCTTATATGGTGAATTGGATTGTGATGTAGATTGTGATATGCATAGACAGGGGATATATATATATATATATATATATATATATATATATATATATATATATATGCGGGGATATAGTCCGCGCAAACTCCGGAAAAAATGTTGGAGTAGGTTGTACTATATATATATATGCGGATATATGGTACGAGTAAAATCCGGAAAAACTTTTGGAATCGATTGTACCAAAGACACGACCTTAAGATGTTCTAAAGTTTTGAAACTTTCGAAGTTTCGTAGATTTGAAGTTCTGGATTCGTGAAGTTTCGGAATTTGGACGTTTTTGAGGAATTCCACAGAATTTCGAAGTTTCGAACAGTTTCAAGAAACGAAAAATTCCCAGTGTTTCGAAGTTCAAAAAATTTCAAAGTTTCAAAAAAAACATATTTCATTAAAACTATCTTTCGGCAAAGTAACAAATCTCGTCTGTAATAACTAACCGAGACACGATACTAAAACCTCCCAATAAATTGACGAAATCAACCCAGTAGAAAAACCCGATTATGTTCAGGAAAACCCAAAAACGTTATAAAATATCCCAATCAAAAAGTGCAACCACTCTGTATCAATATAAATAATTGATACTGATGGAAAACGATACTATATTATACACCCAAGTAAACATTCAATTTCGCACATTCTGAGAAACCCCGCGTCGCCACGTCCCTGGCCGCGCTCGGGAGTGGGATGCACCTCCGGTTTCGCACGCGACTCGCGCAGTGTGTTCCCCAGTCTCTGGCCCGTACCGCGCGCGTCGTATTTGTTCCCGTGCCGCGTCCCTAGATGTGCGATCACGTGGTGATTGTTGTTGACAAATCGGCACTAGTCAGAAACGTCAAAAGCGCTCCTTCCTCACCCTCGAGGATAACGACTCCATGTGCGCGGTGTTGTGGTCGTGATGGACAACTCGGCCGCGGGACAGGGGACAAGGGACAGTAGGTACGGTTACGTGGGCATGGGGATGATGGGGAGCGACGTCGAGATGTACGCTCGAGCCTCGACCTCGCAGATCGGGATGTCTCGAGGCGGCGCCGCCATGCTCCAGCAACCGGGCAACGCGAGCCCCCAACCCCCCCGGGGCCTCAAACGCGCCTCCTCCGACGTCTGCTACGAGGACGCCAACTCCCGGCAGCAGATGCCCCAGGGCATGCCCGGCGCCATGGACTGCGTCGGCGACAACCTGGACGAGCCCTTCACGAACCTCGGGCAACCCAAAAAGTCACCCCCCTCCAACGGGAAAAAGACCAAGGGCCGGGTCAAGATCAAGATGGAATACATCGACAACAAGCTCAGGAGATACACCACGTTTTCCAAGAGGAAAACGGGGATCATGAAAAAGGTCAGTTTTAGGGGAAATGGGGAAAATAGTGGTTCAAGGTCAGGTAGACTGGAGTGGGTGGGTCTGCGTCGTTTTATGAAGGAATACACTAGTGGGGGCATGTGTTACACTTTGAACAAAATTGAATGTTTATTCATGATTTTCTTTTGAAATCGAAGATTAAGGGTTGGACTTTAGTAGATGGGCACACGCCGGATGAGTATGTTTACCGGGTATATGCGAATGCGCGGGTGGGGACGTATTTTACACTGTAACTGGAGCTACGTTTTGAAATTTTGAATTGGATTTGGTTAAACTGTAGCAGACGGGTACATTGTATTTATGTGTAATTGTGTTTATACCGGATATAAGGGGATAGACGGGCGTACACTTATACTACAGTCTAACTGAATTTTGACTTGTTTTTGAAGTTGTAGGGAATACAAACTTTACGTTAACTGTCAGTGAATTGAAAAGTTTGTATTGTAGAATTGACAGATTATGACGTTTTGTAGTATTTGACAATTAAAATTGTAAGTTGGAAGTTTTTTAATTTTTGGATTTGTCGATTTTTGGAATTGGCATGGAATTTTATGTGTATTTTGAAATATCTTGGACAGCATTTTTTTACCTAAATTTTTTATCTCATTAGTTCGAACATTTTTACATTTTGAAAAAAATATTTTTGATTTTTCATTCTTCCATTTTGTACATTTTCATTTTCTAATTTGAAAATTTGTATCTGGAATTTAATAAATTCGAATTCTTCCGTTTTGAAAATTATAGAATCGAAGTATAAGATTTTCCAAATTTTTAGAGTTTCATTTTTCACGTTATCACTTTAGTTACTTATTTGTATTGTAGAATTGACGAATTAAAAATGAAATTTTTTGTATTAAAAATATCAGGTTATTTAATTTTCGGTTAATCAAATGTGGAACTTTTAAAATTCGAAATTTTGCATTTTTAAATTTATAAAATCGTTGTATCAAATTCTTAGAATTTTACATTCTTTTATTATTGTTTAATTTTTCATTTTCTTATTTAAAATGTGAATTTCATAATTAACAAATCATGACATTAATTCGTAGCCTAAATTCCGGATTTCAAACTTCCTATTTTTTAATAATCGAATTTGGAACTTCAAACATCGACACATTTTTGAATTTTGAAAATTATAAAATCGTATCAAATAAATTTTCGTAATTTTCCATCCTCAAGTTCCATTTTTCGAGTTTTCATTTCGGAGTTGAATGAATTGTTCGATGATTTATAAAAGTTTAACGATTTTAATCATTGATAAAATTTCTAAAGAAAAATCATCTATTTAATCTCAACATAATAAAAACTTATATAGTAATAATCATTTTTTACGTTTTCATTTTTGAATTCGAAATTTCGTATTTTAGAATAAGACAAAATCATAACATTTGGTAGTCAAAATACAAGGTTTTTGATTTTTGAATGTTTGATTAATCAAATAATTAAATTTTTTATTGCCCTTTTTATGACACAAAAATTTTAAGAACTGTAATTCAAAAAGTTGAACATTTAAATGTACATCATTCGGAGCTTTGAATTTAAAAATCATTGAACTCAATTTCATTAACTTAGAAACAAATAAATTTTAGAATTTGTTCTGAACTTTAAAACGTCAAAAATTCCGAAAATTCCGAAACTTCGCAACTTCAAAATGTCAGAGTTTTCCAAAAATTTCCAAAACCTTAGGATAATTGAAAATTCTCCAAAACCCATCCCAAAACTTCTGAAAATGTGGACTCTCCCAAAACTTCATAATTTTTCTTAAAAATTCCGAAATTAAAAAATTTCATAACATAAAAAAGTTCAAATTTATTGAACATTTAAGCTTCAAAACTTTAAATTCTTAGAATTAATAAAAAAATGTCGACTTTTGAGAACTTGAAAAATAAAAAATTCAAAAATATTAAAAATTTTGAAACTTCTTGACTTCAAAATTTCGGAACTTTCAAAATGTTCAGTACTTCATAATTTCCAAGATTCAACTGCTCTTTAACTTCAAAATTCTCAAAAAATCCCAAATTCTTATACATTCTCGTTCAAAATTCTCGAAAGCTCAAAAATTCCGAAACTTCTGAAACTCCAGAATTCCAGAACTTCTGAAATTTCCAAAACTGCAAAAATTCCGAAACTGCACAACTTGACAAAACTATCAAATTTTCGTTATTTGACATCTTCGAGTTTCATTTTCAAATTTATTACGTAATATGCTCTTAAATAGTTCGTTAAACTTGAAAAAAAAAATTATCTGTTTAATCTTGACGTCACAAAAAACTCGTATAATAATAATTGCGGTTTATTTTGTCATCGGTGCGCTCGAGCATGTGTGCATATGCGGTGAATGTGCAGGATCAACTTTGTGCGGTGAAACTTTTATTTGACGTTAGATAAATGTCCGCGGAGTTGACAGTTCGCTTTTTCATTGTAAATTGTTGCGAGGATAATGCTTTCGATCTGTAAAAAGTTGATCGGCTCTTTTCCTCCTCCCCCCCTTTTTCCGTCGAATGGAAAACGAGCTGCCTCTCGAGGCCTTTGCAAGTCGAGAGAACATATTTTCGAATTCTGCAGGAAATTTTAAGATTTTTGAATTTGAAGTTCAGGTGTTAATTTTTGGAGTTTCGAATTTTCGAATTAATTTTTGGAGTTCCGAATTTTTGAATTTCTGAATCGAAATTTCTGATTTTCTCGTCAACTCTGGAATTTTTGGATTTTTGAATTTTTTTGGTCTTGTAGAATTCCGAATTTGGAACTTCCATTTGAATTTCGCTTCTACCAAATTCAGACTCGTGAATTCCAACATTTTGTGGTTTAAATAAGTTTGTTGACTTTCAATTTTCTGGCTCTCCGAATCTTAATCTTATTTCTAAATTTAGGAATTTATGATTTGAGTGTGGAAAATTTAATCGTCACATTTTAATTTTCCTGTTACTGAATTAAAATGGATAAATACGTAAATTCAAGAACAAATAAATCGCTGAATCGACAAATTCTGGAATGTTTCGAAAGTAGCAAAATTCTGGAGTTTCGACGTTTTTTTCATTTCTGAACTTGATTTGTAGAAAATTGAGGGGGCGATACTTTAGAAATTTCCGGTAAATATTTGGTGTCCACTACGATTATTTCCGGTCGGCGTTGATTTTCACTCATGTTTCATGATCACGGATGAAAAGAAATTTGAATCTGTAATGCAGCGTGACTCAATCGCCGAGATGGTTTTTGGAAAAGAAAAAAAAACTCGGCCCTACGCCCACGCGCTGCCCAGGGATTGTTGAATAAATGCCTAAATTAGCTTTCCATCGGGCCAACGCGCGTTCGAAAGCGAAACTTTTACTGTGGCATACATCGGAAATATATTTATATCTTATGAAAATGCATAAGAATTTTTAATTGTCTCGAATACTCCATTTGTACAGTCGGAATTTTTATTTTTCTAATAAAAAAATGTACACTCGATCTCAAGTCATATTTATCGGGACTAATTCATTTAGTGATTGCAGAATTATGTAGGTTTTTTCAAATTTTCAAATGGCAATTTTGTACATTTCGAGTGCAATTTAGGAAGAATTGTAATTTTTCTGAAACGTATGATTTTTTAAATAAAAAATTAAGTATTGTGGATTCGGAAACGTGTGAAAAAAATAATGTTCAGAAATGTCTCAGTTTGGAATACAATGTTGGGAATGAATTTTTCCTGGCATGTAATTTTGTATTTTTCAAAATTTGTACATTAATGAATAAGTGGAGAACATTTTTGAATTTTGAAAATGAGGGAATTAGTTATGTGATATTTAATTAGGAATTATTCGAAAATTATTCACATTTAGAAGTTTAATTGTTATTCTCGATTTTTTGGAAGTTGACTGTAAACGTTAATCTAATTTCAGTTTGTTAAGATTATAATTTTCGAAGTCATTATTCAGTATTTTTGAAATGTTGGAATTTTATTTTCCTGATTTCTTAAACTGCAATTAATTGCAAATTTGTCTGTTTTCTTCGAATTTTGGCGAATCGTAGAATTGATATTTCGAAATTTTGAAGAATTTAAAGATATTTTTTAATGTTCGAATTTCCAAAAATCATTATTTAAAAAATTTTTCAGCTATTAGATATTTTTCATTTAAGGAAATTTGTGCGTACAAATTTAAAAACTTTCAAATTTAAAAATTTTCTAAAACTTCGAAATTTCGAAACTATGAAACTTTAGAAACTACCAAAATTTCTGGACGTTCTGAACTTCAAAACGTCAAAACTTCCGAAATATTTGAAACTTCAAAAACTTTCCAACTTCAAAATTTTGCAGTTTTTCGAATATCTTCAATACCTTAAAATTGTTTTTGATGCAGTAAACTCGGAGAAAGAATTTATTCATTTTGATGAAAACCGTTTTTAATTAGTTGTCTAATATTTTGTAATTAGTGGATAAATAATCATTATTCAACTAGTTGCAAAATGTATTATTATTTTGAATGAACTAATTTATTAGTTTCGTGAAATTTTCGATGTAGTGGAATATTTCAAAATTTACGAAATTCAAGATCGAGGGTCTCTTTCCAAAAAATTAATTAAATTACCAGAAACGTAATTAGGCTTTTTAAAATGAACATTTTGTGAAATTTTTAATGTAATAGAAGATTTAATAATTTTCAAAATGTGATAGGTATAGCGGATTTATCTTTTGATTTATTTATTTATTTATTCATTTACAATGTCGTCGAAAATTTCTAAATCTTCGAAATTCAACATCGAAGATTCTTTTTCAACCTACAGTTTCAAAAAAATTAATTAAATTACCAAAATTTTATTCGATCCCTCAAAGTGAATGTTTTGTACCATTTCCGATGTAGTACAAATTTTCGAAATATTCAAAATTCAAGATCTCGAATTCACACTTAAATGCATCAAATCACCAAAATATGCAGAACCAAAAACACTGATACATTAATTCGAAAAATGAAAAATGAGAAGCTCACGACGTAGACATTTTCAAATTGAAATTACATTTGCATTTCATGTATTATTTCATGTCGCAATACGAAATATGTAATATCGAGTTATTTTTAGGAATTTCATATTCATTTAGAAATTATTTATCCAAAAATGAGGATAAATAAGCTAAATGAGTAATTAGTTACTTACGACATTATTTACATGCCGCAACTTTTTAATGAACTCTACTGCATCGTAACTTCATTTTCCTTTTACCGATTACGGTCATTTCCATACTAATGAGCCCAATTAAAACAGGAAATTAATAAAACCAAGCGCCACTAATGGTAGAAATATGAAATGTTGTCGAAGGAATCGATAGGCTTTGAATTTTTTGTGATACGCGAGTGAAAAAACGAAATTGTTCACGTCTATTAATACGTACGTAAGACGTATGTGAAACTCGCATTTCAATCATTATTGTGGGTGGTGAAAAATCCGGCCAACTCATTTCACGATTCCAATTTCATTCGAATAAAATACAGTATTTCGTAACCAGAGATGGACTCAGGAGTTAGAAATGAAAAATTTCTAGAAAAATATTCAATTTAAGTAGACCAAAGTGTGTATGTGTAATTTTAATTGATAAGTGCCAAAAGAGGTGAAATCGGAAATATTTTTTGGGCCTATTTTCAATCTTAATGGTCGAATTCAAATTAGTAACATTTTTTACTTGTAATTAGTTGAATTCTTCGAATTTTGAATTAATTTCTGTTTAAATGATTATTTAAATGTCATTAATCCATCAGTAAAAGTTTTACTGATTGAAATAAGTAGCCGGAATTCGCTATGAATTTGAGAGAGGATTTTTTCTGTCAGGAAGGTTTTTGACCTCACTCTAAATCTAACAATAGATGTTGTTTGGAGGGTGTTTAATTACATACTTGGGGGCGAAGAAATTTTTCGGGTTTAGTTGCGTGGTGGCCGTAAGGGAAACAGGAAATTTTCCGGGAGGGAAAACTCGGAGGATAAATGATAATCTTTTAGTTTTTAATTTTCTGAAACATATAATATAACATAGTTTCAAAAATGACGAATTTTGGTTTTACTATAAAACATTGAAATTCCTGGTGTTGGTATTCGAAATGTTTCAAATTTCCTATCCAATTTTTTTATTTTTAGGATTTGCGAAGTTACTAGAATTTTCAAAATTCTCCATTATGAGTTTTCATAGATATTTGGAGAATTTTCAATGAACTTGAAATTTTCGAAGTATCCAAGAATTTTCCGAGGAAATCTTTTAATTTCTGGATTTTGGAAAATTACGATAATTCTGAGGATTTTTTACTTAGATTTTCTACTATTTCCGAAAATTTTTTGCAAAACCCTGAACAATTCGGGATATTTTAAGAATTGTATAGCCTTTTGGAAAATTACCATGATTCTGAAAATATTTTATCAAGATTTTCCACAATTTTCTGGGAGAGTTTCTGAAAAACCCGAAAAATTCTAAATATTTCAAAAAATTTTTTTATTTGTATTAAATAAAAATTGAAATTCAATAAAATTGAAAATTCATGATGAATAATCAAATTGAATAAATTTTTATTCAATAAAAGTACCCAAACTATTTGAAAGTTTGACGAATGCAGTGCATTTTCTATTTAGGTACTGTATTTACAGTTTTTACGAAAGTCCTTAAAATAAAGTGCGCACTGTCGACTCGAGTCATTCAAATATTATTACATTCAACACTCGATGTGAGCCATTTAAATACAGTTAACTTCGAATGTAAGTCCTGTAAATACAGGCAAGTTCTGATGTAAGTCGTATAAATACAGTCGAAACCTGCTTCAAGTCCCATAAATACAATACTGACTGTGTTTGAGACTGTGTTTGTATCGAAAATTAAGTTTAATACCGATTTCAGTATTTCTTATACTGTAAACTCTGGATGCGAGTCTTCTAAATACAGTGAACTCCCAATTCAAGTCCTTTTAATACAATAAAGTATAGAAGTTTTACAAGTACAATGAATTTTCTATTCAGGTCAGGACTGAAAACTAAATTCAAAAATTCACAGTCTTTATCCCATTCAAGTCGATATATATCGACTTGAGTCATTAAAATACAGTGAACTCTCGATTTGAGCAATTTAAATACAGTCAGCTCTGAATATTAGTTTTACAAATACAGATGAATCTTGGTTTAAGTCTTATAAATACAGTTAAATCCCGATTCAAGTCCCTCCAATACAACAAACTTCGAAATGGATCCTTATGGTACACTCAAATCTCGATTCAAATCCTTAGAAGTTTATTGTCAATACGAGTCCTAGAAATACAATAAACTTTTTATAACAGTTGTTCGAATAATTCCATTTTAAATTGTAGTCATTCAAATAGAGTTCACTGTCAATTCAGGTCATACAAATACAGTCATTTCTAATCATTTCTAACTTGATGACTGTGTTTGTATCGAAAATAAAGTTTAATACCGATTTCAGTATTTATCGTTCAGTAAACTCTGGATGCTAGTCTTTTTAATACAGTTAACTCTCAATTCAAATCCATCAAATACAATGACGTTTCAAAGGTTCACAAATATACTGAATTTTCTATTCAGGTCAGGACTGAACACTAGATTCGAGAATTCACAGTTTTTACCCCATTCAAGTCTATACGTATCGACTTCAGTCAATAAAACACAGTTAGCTCTCGATTCGAGCAATTTAAATACAGTTAACTCTGAATATTAACTTTACAAATACAGTTGAATCCCAATTTTAGTTCTATAAATACAGTCAAATCCCGATTCGAGTCATTCCAAGAAAACAAACTCCGAAATAAATCCTTATGATACACTTAAATCTCTATTCAAGTCCTTAAAATACAGTTTATTGTCAATATGAGTCCTCGAAATACAAAAAACTTTTCATAACAGTCGTTCAAATAATTCCATTTTAAATTGTAGTCATTCAAATAGAGTTTATTCTCAATTCAAGTCATATAAATACAGTCATTTCTAACTTGAAGACTGTATTTGTATCGAAATTGAAATTTCGTACCGATTTCAGTATTTCTTATACTGTAAACTCTAGATGCGAGTCTTCTAAATACAGTGAACTTTAAAATCAAGTCCATCAAATACAATAAAGTATTACATTTTCACAAATACAGTGAATTTTCTATTCAGTTCAGGACTGTAAACTAAATTCAAAAAATCAGTTTTTGCTCCATTCAAGTCGATTTACATCGACTTAAACCATTAAAATACAATGAACTCTCGATTTGAGCGATTTAAATACAGTTAACTCTGGACATCAGTTTTACAAATACAGCTAAATCCCAATTTTAGTCCTATAAATGCCGTTAATTCCCAATTCAAGTCCTTCCAATACAGTAAACTCCGTATTATGTCCTTATTATACACCCAACTCTCGATTCAAGTCCTCTAAACACTTTACCGTCAATACGAGTCCCCGAAGTACAGTAAACCCTCGATTTCAGTCCTCAGAGTAGTGTACTCTTAATTCGACTGTTTCAAGTGTAAAATATACAGTGTCATACAGTATTTATACAGTGCAATGAACCCCCACGTTTCCTTCCCCGCTGTTACAGGCCTATGAACTCTCGACCTTGACGGGCACCCAGGTGATGCTCCTGGTGGCCAGCGAGACTGGTCACGTGTACACGTTCGCCACCCGTAAGCTCCAGCCGATGATAACGAGCGAGGCGGGTAAGGCACTGATACAGACGTGCCTGAACAGCCCGGACCCGCCGACCTCGGGATCGACCGGGGACCAGAGGATGTCGGCGACGGGGTTCGAGGAGACGGAGCTGACGTACAACATCGCCGACGAGGAGCAGAAAGTAAGGCAACTCGTGTACGGCAGCCCGCACCACGGGGGCGGCCTCCACGGGGGCTACCCGGGCCCCCAGGGGGGTCAGCACGCGCCGCCACCCCCGCCGCCTCACGCGCAGCACGCGCACCTCATCGCCCACGCGCACGCGGCATCGCCGAGCTCGCACCTCGTGCCCTGCTCCAGCCCCGGGCCCATGCTCGCCGGGGGCCCTTATCAGCAGTCATGCCCCTCGCCCCTGCCGCCGCCCCATGGGTCTTATCATCCCCATATGAGTCATGCGCATCCCCAGCGGTAGTAGGGGAGTAGTTTTGTTTGTTTGTTTTTGTTTTGTGAGGTTTATGAGTTTTGGGGGGAAGGGGGGGATATAGAATTCGGTATTTTCACGAAAAATTTCGTTGTATTCGTTTGATAGGGAATTAGGAAATATTTGAGATGTATTTTTTTTCGATTGATTGAAAATTGAAGGAGAAAACGATGTGACGTACGGTTTTTGAGGCTCTATTTCTTTCGATTTTTTTGATTAGTTGGAAAAAGAAAAAAAACGGGTTGAGTATTTTTTGGTTTTATTTTAGAAGGATGGAATGAAATTTTTTTGAAATGATCGAATTGTTAGAGAATTTTGTTTTAATTCTGGATAAATGTTTGAATTTTTTTTGAACGTCTTTCGGTATGAGTATAGGAGCTTGAAAGTTTTGAAATTTATTGAGGAATACGGAGGAATTTTGGGGTTTGGGGGTAATTTGGAGTTGTGAAGTTTAGGAATTTTTGAAGTTTTGGAAATTTTCGGATATGTGGGGATTTCGGAGTTATAATTTGGGTTCTGAAGTTTTGGAAGTTTCAGGAATATTGGTAGTTTTGAAGTTTTTGAGAATGTCAATGTTTTTGAAGCTTTGAAGCCTGGGGGTTTGGAAATTTTTGAAATTCAGGGATTTTGAAGTTTTGACGAATTTGGATGGATTTTGGTAGTGTTTTAAGCACTACGAAATTTTTGAAGTTGCTGAATTTTGGAACTCTGATAATATTGGACCTTCAGACATTTTGGAAGTTCTAGAATTTGTGAATTTTTAAAAATTATGAAGTTACGAAGTTTTTGGAAATTTTGGATGTTTTGAAAGTTTCGGAATTTATTGAGTTTTCGAGAATTTCAAGTAATGGACGTTTTGAAGAATTATGAAGTTCTGAAGTTTTTGAGGTTGCTAAAATTTTGGAAGTTCAAGAATTTTTAATTTTTGTAGAGAATGTGGAAGAACTTCGGAGTTTTTGAGAATTTAGCAATTCAAAAGTAGTTGTGTTTTCGAATTTTTCAAGTCCTGGAAATTCCAAAGGTTTTGACGTTTTAAATGTTTTAACCCTGAAAATTCCGAAAGTTCAGGTGTTAGAACTTTTTGAGATGTGAAAATTTGAGAAGATCTCGAATTTTTAAGTTTTGAAGAACATTGAAGACGTTCCGAAAGTTTCAAAGATTTTTGAAGTTTCAAAAGCTTTGGAATTTCGAAGTTTTTTCTAGAATGTCGAAGAGTTTCGGAGTTTAAAAGAATTTTCAGGTTCAATTACTTAAAGTGGTCAAGTTTTGTCATTTATGAACTTGTAGACATTTTGGGAGTTTGGAAATTTTGAAGAATTTCGATGTTTTTAAAAATTTTTGGATTTCTAAGTTTCGACTAATTTTTATAATGAATGCTGAAGTTCGAAAGCATTTTCAAGTTTAAAATTGTGAAGTTCCGGAATTTTCGAACTT
>JAPYZK010000387.1:0-28896 GCA_030522785.1 Platygaster equestris
ACCCCTCGAAAACCCCCGAAACCCCTTTCCAAACACCCCACCCCCATCAAGACCCCCCCGAGCACACGCGATACTCTCGCTCTTTCTCTCTCCCACCCCCGAGATCGATAAGAACCATGCGCAGCACCCGCTCTCGCGGAATCGCTGGCCTTCCGAGGCCGTGAAACGCCGAAGATTTCGCAAAATGTCAGCGATCGTGTCGTGACGCGGCGCGCACCTGAAACGCCGGGCAAAAAGTTTCCGTGGAGAAAAAGTACCCCCGTCCCCCCTTGGTCCTTCCTCTCCCTCTTATTTTTGGATTCTCACGATGAAAGCGAAAAATCGCGCCGAGTTCGCCAGGATCGATGCCCGCGAATCGACGTGCAATTGCGGCATTGTCGCGCGAATATCCGCGATCGTCCCGAGGAAAGCGCGACCTTTCGCGTCCCCGGGTTCCCAGTGATGCCGATACGGGGGCCAGAAAATCGTAGCCGGTCGCGATGCTGCTGGAAATCGCGCTTTTGGCGCTCGTGCTCCCGGCGCGGGCCTCTTCGCCCGGGGACGACGACGTGCTCCACATTGGGGCTATCTTCCCGATCGAGGGCGAGGGCGGCTGGCAGGGGGGACAGGTGAACTTGGCGACGTCTCTTCATTGATTGCCGCCCCATTCACATGCTAAACCGGGGGGTGGGCTCGGGGGCGAAGTACTCTGCTCCGCCGAGCGGAGGATGCGATTTCGTTTCATCGGTGAATTCGTTTTTATTGATTGGACTACTTTTTTCTCCTTTCGCGGGGTTCTTCTTTTTGCACCGGCGGATCGTGTTGACAACGTGTCGAGGGATGATTGAATGGCGGTTTTTTTTCCGGGTGACAGGGGGTGGGATTCGCGGGTTGAGCTGGTGATATGAATTGGAAGGATTTGAGGGGATTCCCGGGATTGGGAAAAGCTTTTTTGTTGGTTTGGTGAAATGTTGCTGGTTCATTGGGGAAAAGTTTATTTATGATCGGTGGATTTTCGTGGGTGGAAAGTGAGAATTTGAATGATTGTTGGGGAGTGAGAGCAATTTTGGTGTTTTGGGTCGAGATGGGTTGGTTTTTTGTAGGGGTGAATGGAATAGGGGATTTTATTGGGTATTGTTGAGTTTTTTGTTGGGGGTGATTGGGGTGGCAATCAAGATATTAGTTTCGTAGAAAATGAAATTATGTCTTTCTGAATTTCACGATCGAATCGATTTATTTTGAAAGCGAGTTTTTAACATTCAGTGTACTCAAAATGCTTTCCAATAAAGTGGAAATTTTTACCTTTTCAGAAAAATTAAAGGGAACCAAATTTGCGTAAAATTTACGATGAGTAATGGAATCCATTGTTCATTGCACTTTAAATTCCGATATTCGTAAACGTATATCATAAAATATATTGTTCATTTTTGGAGGCTACAATAGAAAATTTTGTTTATCTCAATATTCATACTGCAATATTTATACTGCTTATCATGTATATAAATGCTAACTTTTTCCATATTTTCTATTTCACCAGAGTTAGAGCGTGGAACATTAGTTTATCGATATTTCTAACTTTAGTTACACATGTGCTGTTCGTTATTACATTACATCTAGAGACAGTTTTGCCGGTGTGTAATTCTATCACACTTCGAGCGTAACCTTACCTGATTTAACCCGATAGAACCTGACACCGAACTTTCTCCATCATGTGAGGAATTCACTTAATCGTTTTTTAATAGTGTAGAATCAGGCCCCAAAAGGAATTTATGGCTATGAAGAATTTCAGGAATTTCCGGAAATTCTTCAATCCTCCAAAATTTCGTAATCATTTAAGAAACTCTATGAATTTCAGATAATGCCGAATTCTTCGGTATCAGTAAAAATTATCGAGAATTCGTTGAATTTCATGAAATTTTAAAATGTCTTCCACTCAAGGTTTTGGAAGATTTATCAAAGCCTTGAATCATTTTTGGAAATGGAAGAATATTAAGTATATATAAAACCGACACAAAAATCGCTTGGATAAAACAACACTTCTCGAAAAAATCAAGAAAAAATTGAGCAGTTATGTAATTCAGTACATTTTTCACTCGCCAAAAAATTTTAATATCATTTACGAATGTGAAATTATTTAACTTTATCTAAAAAAAAATGAATAAATCAGTAACCACAGATATTCTGTTGAATAACCTTTCATTTTATAGACACTCTATAAAAAAAAATGCATTATTCTATTGAAAAGCTTGGCGTCATTCAAATACAGAATAAAACTCTTGAATGAACAACAAAGATCATTCCGTTCATACCAAATCGAACTAGCCATTCAGGTTGATTTTTCTTGTCGCTTGAAATTGACGGAGTGCATTCAGTTCCGAGGGATACGCATTTTTTTCCTTTTCCCTCTCGACTTCGATTTCTCTCACTTATCGCAAACTCGATTTTCTTTGATTTTCCAAGCTTTTACATGCCATTTTATTTGAATGGGTTCAACTTTCAACAACTTGCTAAGAATTCGCTGTTTGGTGAACAATTTTTCATTCTAAGGTTCGAATTAGAAACTTTAGAATATTAGCCATCAATTGACAAAAATTTTTTATAGTTGAAATGCAAATTAAACATGATATTTCATTTTCCAGACCAAGTTCATCAGTAATATAACTGAGCAATAAATATCTGTTCATGATATAGTTTGTAGCCTGAACAATTCAATAAACTTAGATAATACAGTTATGCTCTAATTTCTTTTGCAAATATTGTTACAATAATCGACTAAATTAAAAAAAAAAGTAAATAACGTCGAGCTCACGTCTGAAATATTAAACGAGTTTCCTTATCTCAAGCGAATAATTTGCGAGAATTTTTTCCCTTTCGTCAAATCTTTTCCTCGCTCCATAATCCTATTTATTCTCTGTTTCGTTCATGAAAAAAAAAACTACCTGTAAAAAAGCTCTCGTGATTTTTAATTAATTCCCTCCAGCTTCCATACATCATTGTCTCTCTCATTTTATGTAATTCAATTTCCCCTCGATTTTGCTTTTACATTCGATGAAAAAGCGTATTCCAAAAAACGCGATCCACTGTGAGTGCACTTGTGCATTATTAATTGAATTTTTCCATTATAAAATCATGGATTTATTCATTACTCTCATATCCAATTCTCCTGAGTTTCACTATTCAATTTCACTTTTGTATTTTCTGTATGAAACTTTTACCTTTATTAATGTGAATATGTTGTTTTTGCGTTAATGTAATTATTCGTGAATATTGCATCTCATCTGAATGAACATCTCGTGAAAACAAACGCATTGCACCATGTTTCATCAATATGTAATTCAATCGTTTAATGTAAACAGTAGCATTTGTTTGTTGAGCTTTGTTGGTATGCTCGGTTGTTTACTCATCCGTTTTAACCGGCACTGAGTTTTGCGCGTTTACTTAATATATCATTGCGTACAAACAAACTCTTCATACCGCGAGTGCTGACCGAGGAATTTATTAGCTCATGTTTGTACGTTTCTAGTGAGTTTCTCTTTTTTATCTGATGCAAGTTGGTTTTCGATTGACGAGAGACTTTTTTTACAATTTAACCCTTCAACGAACAAACTTCTAGTAACATGTTTTTGCTTCGAAAAATGAAATTTACCGCAAGCACTCCTTCATGCACATTTTCCACAGTAAATGATTCCTGCTGGCTTTCTCGAGAATAATAATTTTAACTGTTCGTACTAGAAAAGTAATTTTGTACTTTTTCCAAATCGTTGGTTCTATTATTTCCGAACTTCGTACTTCCATTCAGAACGATTTTTAACTGAAAAGAAAAAACATGTTGTATGCAAATGTAAACAATTTCTGATATCACTTGTTTATAACGTATTGAAAAGTTTATTATATAGTACACAACCGTTTATATAATGAAAGCTAACACAGAAATCAGAATCTACTAAAGACTTTAGCATTTTTTCTGACCACACGTAGTGTTACACTACTGACAGCTATTACGATAATTTCCAGTAGTACAGCACAACGGATGCTCAGGCAAATGAAGCTATAGAAAGAAAGAATGTAATAAAAATTTCAATTTATAATTTTGCATTGCCTTTGATAGCAGTAGACATTCTTAGTTTGTTGTTTTTTAATTGATATTGTACGGAAATTTCCGACGCTGATATCACTATAGCGAAACCAATTAATGCGACTGGAATCGTTAAATTTCCCATCGTTGATTTGGACTCGATACCTCTTTCAGTCCAATTTTCTCTCAATTCCGTGATAATGTTTCAATGAACGCATCATATGAACTAATGCATCTCTATATTTTCGCACCTGTCAATCCGTGATCGAACATGTTTCGACGACATACGAGTAATTTGTTGCCCACTGTATACTGACCGATTCTATATTCAATTTCATTGTGAATTCAAATATAACAGTTATTGCGAAATTTTTTGATTTCTGGCAAAATTGTTTCCAAAACGAGTTGATCATTAGCTACGAAATTTTATTGGCTCTCGAATGTATTTTCAATTATCAGTCTGGTTTCTATACATTCAAAATGTTTGGAAGTCTTCTAAAAAACTTGGCGAATAATCAAAAGAAAAATTTACGATTTTTTAAAATTTCCTGTTAATAGTGTAAATGTCTGTTATATTTTTAGAAGTTTTGAAATATTTTTCAAAATTCATAGCAACTTTCGAAAATGCAAAAAGATTCGTAAAGTTTCTGGGAACTATCTATTTCCCGAAATTTGTGGACATTTCGAGGCTTTATTAAATCCGTCGAAGAATATCCACGTCAATATAAATACCGGAAGTCACGGTATACATAGAGTGAATTTTCGACATTTCCATTTCATGAAAATCCCTTTGAAACAGACCCAACCTACTGCAAACGCACACGCAATTTTGAAATTAAGTTATCCCGTTCCGTGGAAAATTTTGTTCCCTTTTTCCCTTCTGGATTTTGCAACTTTATGTGATGAAACATTTTGCTCAAACAAATGCAATTTGCCGGGAGCGCGCATTTACGTAGATTGTCAATTCCATTTTTACGCTGTAAACGAAAAAAGGCGGAGGAAAAAACGTCATCTGTTATTTACAGGCGTGTATGCCCGCGGCGAACCTCGCGATGGAGGACGTTAATCGCGAAAAAAATCTACTGCCCAATTTTACTTTGAAGCTTCATTCGAACGACAGCGAGGTACGTGGGGCATTTTTGCGGGGAAAACGAGAGTGTTGGAAAAATTACATGATTTAGAGGCGGGGAAAAATAAGATAACTTTTCCAGAAGAAAATCCAATTTCCCGTTGTGCTCGCTCTGAAGATTACGTTTCGTTGTGAACGCGCCGACTTTTCGCCTCGAATACGAGTCATAAAAATTGCAATACGAATCATACCGAAAGTCGAGATATAAAAAGTTGAGTGAATTATGTCTGACGTATAAAAATGATGCTCAGAACTTACGGATGAACGGAAATGGTTCGAATTTGTTATTATTGGAAAGAAAAGTTTGTACGTAATGCTTCAGCGTAAAAATAGAGCGTAAAAAAAAAGTTCGTATGATTGTAAAAAGTCGGGGTTCTCGAAATTCAAGAAAGCTGAGGTCAATGTTTTTGTCTCCGGAGATTTGAAAAGTGAAATTTATTCATGACGATTTTATAATGAAGTTTTTCGTGATCGTGGATTTTTGGAAATTATTGGATACAAAAAAAAAATGAAACTTGGCTTATCGAAGTTCGCAAGGGAAAGAAATTTATCTGTAATAATCATTGTAAATGTATAAAAGAGTAACTTGTTACTCTTCAAGCTTTTGAAATTCATGAACCTCATTGTAACTGCAAGACTTTTGTCCTCAAATTTGCATAAGTGGAGGAAATAATTTTTATTGGAATAATGGAACATGGGATCTATAGAACATGATTGTGATCTTGACTGTGCAATGAGACTCGAACAAGAGAACAATTCTCGGTACTGAATATTTGATCACGACGTACAATTTCACTCGCAGCTCATACATTTCAAAAGAGTTTGAAAAAGAATATACTTTCGCAAAGTTAAAAAAGCAAATGATGAAATCTGCTTTTGAAAAAAATTTTAGTTCTACAAGTTACGTATTAAGAAAATGCAAAATGACTGCGTCAAAGGATAAATCATTTGAACGAACAACTTTTATTCATTTATTCATTTTTTGACATATTTCATGTTAAATACTATTCCATTTATACTATAATAGTTTTTGTAAATTTTAATAATGTCATACGATTTTGGTACAGCCATATCATTTTCAAAATCCTTAAAATTCCTACGAGTTCAAGAGTTTCTGTACAAGGGGAAAGAAGGATTTTCTCGTCCTCAAAATAACGGTTAGAGAGAGAATTTGTGACGGTCGCGTGAAAGATCGAAATTGCAATATTTTGCAGTGCGAGCCTGGACTCGGTGCCTCCGTAATGTACAACCTATTATACAACAAACCACCAAAGTTAATGCTCCTCGCCGGATGTAGCACCGTTTGCACCACGGTCGCAGAAGCTGCCAAAATGTGGAACTTGGTTGTGGTCAGCACTTTGACATTAATTATACGCTGAATTACTCGCGGAAATTACGAAGCACACTTGAGTTCTCGAGCATTTCTAAAGTTACTGAGGCAACTCACGAATCGAAATTTCAGGAGCTGTTATAATTTGTGTCAACATTAATTAATTATCTGCTCTACCAAGGGCGTAGTCGAGAACAAATATTATACGTAACTAACTTACATAAAAGTTATTTAGTTTGGGAAAGGAGGAAAGTTTGAAGCTCGAGAATGGTAATCTGAAAACTTTCGTTTATGTTTTACTACAATGTAAAACACTACAAATTGAAAAATTAATTCTATAATACTCCTGAGATTTGGAATCGACGTATGTCATTTCTTAATGAACCCACAAACTTATTCAATGAGAAGATAAAACTGCAAAACTTTTTTGGGATGATTTTGCTCTGTTTTATCGTCATTTACTTGATACATTTTTTATGTGAAAACAACATGTCAAGATTAGAAGTAATCGCTGTATAAAAAAGAGCTGCAACTGAAAAAATCGATTGAAGTTACGTAAATGCTCGTTAGCTTTGTTACGGAGCGTCATCGCCAGCTCTGTCGGATCGCAATCGCTTTCCCACGCTATTTAGGACTCACCCTTCAGCCACTGTTCACAACCCTACGAGATTGAAGCTACTACAGAAATTCGGTTGGTCTCGGATCGCTATTTTACAGCAGGCCGAAGAAGTCTTCATTTCAGTGAGTCATCACAATAGTAATTACAAATAATTACATTAGTATATCCGAAAATTTCCATGCATCTCCGGAAACATTCTAGAGAAATATGACATTTTTCGTATAAAAGTTGACAACTTTTGAGTAATCCAGAAAAATTTAGGAAACTTGCTAGAATTATTCCCAGCGGTGAAAAGAGTTAGAGATTTACGTGTGCAACATCAAAAAATTTGAAAGCACGAAAGAAAATTTTTTGAGAATCTGAACATGAATTTTCGAGAAGTTACGGAAGTTTTCTAAGATTTTTGAAGCATACAGCATATTTATCGAATATGCTTTTTTTTCATTTAAGTAGTGTTTAAAATTTCCAAGAAATTTATTACGGAAATTTCTGAGAATATTTTCGAAATTTGCGAAAGTATGGGAGAATTTTTTAAGATTTCGTAAAGGTTATAAAATGTTCAGAAGTTTATGTATCTCGTTTTATTTTTTATTTCTGTTCGTGCTTGTCTGAATGTGACAGTAATTTAAACGCAATTACACTTCGCCATCACAGTGTACATTCCAACAGAGAATAAGCAAGAAGACATAAATACAGCATTCACTCCCAAACAGGACATTGTTTTCACCTCGTTTCGTCTGAACGCACCTTGTGTTGCACCACTGAAAGTCACATTACACGTTATCAAAATAATTCCCAGTAGAATAACGCTACGTGTGTTCGGACAAAAATAACGTACGTTTTAGTAGATTCTTTTATTCTTCAGCTTCTTTGCCTGATCACACGTAGTGTTGTTCTACTGGAAATCACATTTCGGACGCATCGAAATAACTGTCAGTAGTACAACACTTCGTTCGTCCAAACAGAAATGCTAGACTTCTATTAGAATGTAAATTTATGGATTTCTTGTTAGAAACTCTCCATCAAAGTAAACATTGTTGAAGTTCGATGCAATGACATAAAAATTACTGTCAAAAGGTAGACATGTAAGAACCTGTCCGCTGCGAAACGGAATTTCGCAACAGGTTTTGAAAGTTTGGAACTGGGTTATCAGATTTCTTCATGTTCGGGCTTCAAAATACAACACTCGGTCGATTTAACCGAACATTTTCAAACAAGAATTTTCGTTCCACTTCCATGAACTGCAAATAATCTCCCGAAATATCGAAATTCACTGAAAATACCTATATCATACACCTCATAAATTCCCCGACTCTCAAAACCGATTCAACCAGACCGTAGAAGACCTAGAATCGCGGTGCAAAGAATCGGGCATAGAGATTGTGACGCGTCAGAGCTTCCTGTCGGATCCTTCGGACGCGGTGCGTAATCTGCGCCGCCAGGACGCGCGTATTATCGTCGGCCTGTTCTACGTGGACGCGGCCCGTCGCGTCCTCTGCGAGATGTACCGGCAGAATTTGTACGGCAAGAGTTACGTGTGGTTTTTCATCGGCTGGTACGAAGACAACTGGTTCGTGATGAACCTTGAGAAAGAGGGCATTAACTGCACCAGGGAGCAGATGCAGCAGGCCGCCGAGGGCCATTTGACAACGGAAGCCCTCATGTGGAACCAGAACAATGAGACCACCATCAGTGGCATGAGCTCGGAGGACTTCCGGCTGAGGCTCAACAAACAGCTCAAAGAGGACGGCTACGACATCGACAACGACCGGTACCCTGAAGGGTACCAGGAGGCGCCTCTCGCTTACGACGCTATTTGGGCCGTAGCACTTGGTGAGCGATGATTTTGAAAAGAAAATCGATGGAAATGTATTTCTGAATTAAACATGCGTGGAAGTATAGTGTGTATGGGTATTTATTGGATGTAGTAAATATTTATAGGAATACAGTTTTTTTAAAATCAATTAAAGTTTTGAACGAATCTAACCTGAATTATCGAATAAAGTCGACAATCATCATTTTCATTATGATGACTAGGATCAGTAAAATTCGAATGATTCTTAAGAGAAAATAGTCTCTGAAGCCTATAGGGAAGTTGCAACTTTCGACTGAAGGGAGAAAAGTCTGTACTTTTCCCCCTAGTGAAAGAGTCAACTTTCCTTTTAAGAGTTGAGTGAAATGCTTCTTTTATGGCATTTGTTTTTGATCCTAAAAGAAATGAAAAACATGAGTAAAGATAAGAATGATGAAAAGAAAATTGGATTCCTGCATTTTCTCTTCCAGCTTTTGAAACAAAAACCGCTACTTCTTGAATTACACTCTACCTCATCCTAAATTCGTAGAACAACCATTCCACCTCCGCAATTTCACAAAAGAAATTCCATTTTCCCTGCGCAGCGTTCAACAAAACAATGGAGAAGCTGAGTAAATCGCGCAAAACCCTCAAGGATTTCACGTACACGGACAAGGAAATAGCGGATGAAATTTATTCCGCGATCAATTCGACGCAATTTCTCGGAGTCTCGGTTAGTTTTCCCATATACATACTCGTATATCCCTCGGCGAGCGAAAAAAAACGCAATCGATAAATGAAGCCATTGCCGTGTTTTCTTTTCTTTTATTTTTTTCCATATCCCCAGGGTCACGTGGCCTTCAGTTCCCAAGGAGATCGCATCGCCCTCACGCAAATCGAGCAAGTCATAGACGGCAAGTACGTGAAATTGGGCTATTACGACACACAAGCTGATAATCTGACTTGGCGTAACATGGAGAAATGGATCGGTGGGAAGGTGCCCCAAGATAGGACGATCGTGAAGAAGGTTCTGAGGACGGTTTATCTGCCTCTGTTCATCTGCATGTGCTCCATTTCTTGCGTGGGAGTTTTCCTCGCCATCGGTTTGATCATATTCAACGTTTGGAACCGGCATCGAAGGTAAATTTATCCTCAATTTCTGGAACTTGTACATTTTTCTGATCCAAACTTTTAGCCATCATTCGTTTTTTGAGTAGATGGGGAATTTAAAGTTGAATGAAAAATCGTGAAAATCTATACAGTGAAATAGAAAAGAATAAATGATTTTGTTCGGAAAAATTACTTTAGGTATGAATTTTAGTGACTTCTCACCTTCTAGGTTTTTTTGGTTGAGGAAAAGAATTTATCAGGATTCATCAAGCATTTTCGGATAATTATTGCTATGTTATCGAATTTTTTTCGAATATTTCCTTAAGTTACTCGATTTCTTGGGAAATTCGTGGCCTAAGAGGATTACAGTGATTCTGTCTAGTCGATTGCTTTACATAATCGAAGTGAATAGTGCACTCTGAATAATTAATCAGCTAAGCTTGTACTCGAATTCGAAGCGTAATTGGAATCGTACTCTAATTCTTGCCGCATTCTTGAATCCTGCAACATTTTCTTCGATAATTATTCAAATATTCCGAATTTTAATTATCTATTGGATATAACATTTTCACCGAAAAGAATACTTTTCTTCAAATTAATTACAGATCATTATTATTTTCGATCACAAAAATAATTTATACTTTCAAACAATAAAAAATGGTCTGAATCAGCTCCCATTCATCCCATTCCTCACAAATGCCTCCATAACTCTCAGGAAAATTTTCCTCGCCAACATTTCCTGATTATTCTTTGTTCCATGATACCGCATTTCCCTTTTGCGAATTCCCCCCGCACAATTCGTCCCATTTACGTTGGAGCATGAAATGAATAGCCCGTTCTTGCGAGCAGAGTTATTTCGTCGTCCCATCCCGTGTGCAACACGATAATGCTCGTGGGAGTTATCGCGTGCTTCTTCTCGGTGTTTCTTCTCGGCGTCGACGGTCAGTTCGTCGAGCCTTGGGAATACCCGAGGATTTGCCAAGCGCGAATGTGGATGTTATCCGTCGGTTTCACCCTCGCGTACGGCGCGATGTTTAGCAAAGTTTGGCGCGTGCATCGTTTGACGACCAAGGCCAAAGCCGATCAGGCCAAGGTATGCAAACCATTTTTTTCCCAAGTTCTTTCGTGTTTTGCAACAGGGACCTTGCGTTATAAAAAATAAGATCATTATCGAGCGATAAAAAAAGTACAAGCACACTGGTAGAAAAATACGTTCTTTTGTATATGAAAATCGTCTACGCGATGGCGGAATTATTATTTTTTTCAATGATTATACCTTTTAAAAAATTCCGAAACATGGTTGGAAATACCCGACTTAAACAAAATTATAACGCAACTTCGTAATTTCGCTGTATTAAAAAGTTATATCCAGAGAGTTAACTAATGTAAAAGTTAAGTGCACCGTAAAAACTTTGGACGGTCATTATGATAACAATTGTTATTAAGTTTTCCGCGCGCATAAAAAATGTTAAGTTTCCAAGCGCTGGGGTTCCTCGGATAAAAAATATATGAGCTCGTAAAATCTTTGCAGCTTTTTATGTCGAAGCAGAAGGTTTCTTCGGTGCACAAGAAGCCCCAGCCGTGGAAATTGTACACAATGGTGAGTGCGCTTCTTATGGTCGACGTCGTAATTCTCGGGCTTTGGCAAGGGATAGATCCCCTGCAAAGAACGATCGAGGTTTTCCCTTTGAAACAGCCTTTATTCGGGGAAGACGACGCGATGATAAGGCCGGAACTCGAGCATTGTGAGAGTGCACACAACGGCGTTTGGCTCGGTGAGTTTTATTTACGATCTTATTGGGTCTTTCGATTTCAGGTCGAACGCCTTTTTTGTGATACAATTGCAGAAAGTGTAGTGATGCATTTCTCAAGTGAGGAAATGTTTTTTGAATATGTTGAGGTTTCCACGGAATTGTTACGTTTATAAATATGACATAAACTTGATAACTGAGTGTATTTTTCTTTTCGAAACTTCTAGATGAACATTTTTTCATCGAAGAACAGTTTCCCTGGGAAGGGATTTGTAACTTGATAAAGAAGATTGAGAGAACATTCACTCAAGCGAGAAAGTAGATTTGACAATTCGTAATCAGGTTAAAAGTTGTGACGCTAATAACTTTCTACTTAGCTTTACTGTTTAGTCGCAACCATCAATTTTCATCTTATCTTGATTCTCGAGAAAGTTTTCTCATTTCTCATGCAAGACATTGAATCTCGCGAAAGAAGAAGAAATTTGAATCACAAAATGATTGAATGTTGAATTCGTAACTTTTGATGGAGAGCACTCGACTTTTCGAATTATTTTCTACATTTTCAATCATCTCATTGGAATATTTTCTGCTCATTCCATTTTTCGGTCTAACTTTCTGAATGGATTTTTTTTAGATTTGCATTTTAAACAGGGTCAAAATATTGATGGAACAACCTTCAACTTTTATTTTTACGATAACTTTTGTAGACATTCAAAAGAATGTCGAATGAAGTCGTGAGCATGAGTACCTATTTAATATATTCATAAAACTTCGTACACGTGCTTCTACCGTATTATTACGCGACCTTTGATTAACTTCTTCGTTTACCAAAATTACACGTAAACTGAACTATTCAAGGATATGATTTCCTAATTTCTGTAACCGTTAAATTTTCTTGGATGATCGAGAAATAAGGTTTTCTGCCTTTATTGCAGAAAATTAGAAAATCGGTTCGTGTGACCTCTAAATGTGAATCAATTTGCGCGATTCAAGGCTTGATTCCATTTTCTCACTACCTGGAATGTTTTTCAGGTGGATAACGTGAAAACTCACGAATGTTTGTTTTCATTACCTTGATGATGCATTTCGCAATTACTAGGATTAATTACTAAGAATCATGCGAATCTTTACTTACAAAGATAACAAAGATGTGGAATTTTTCGAAATTCGAGAAAATTCTCGATTTGTAAAACCTTTTTGAAGAATGAAATTTTGATGACTCATTCGGTTTGCTTCTAAATCGACTTCAATTTCTCATAGTTCTGGAAAAGCGAACGAATCGTATATTCGTTCCAGGTTTGATTTACGGTTACAAGGGCGTTGTTCTGGTGTTCGGTTTGTTCCTCTCGTACGAGACGCGGAGTATCAAAGTGAAACAGATCAACGACTCGAGATACGTCGGCATGTCAATCTACAACGTCGTCATTCTTTGCCTAATCACTGTACCGGTGACGATGGTCATCGCCAGTCAGCAAGACGCAAGCTTCGCCTTCGTCTCCTTGGCCGTCATCTTCTGCTGCTTCCTCAGCATGGCCTTGATTTTCGTCCCCAAGGTCATCGAGGTCATCAGACATCCGAAAGACAAAGCAGAGTCCAAGTACAATCCCGACGTCGGGGTGTCCAAGGAGGACGAGGAGCGCTACCAAAAACTGCTCAACGAAAACGACGAGCTTCAGAAACTCATAGCTGAAGTACGTTTGTCCGAAAAATAATTGACTTGGATTCGGTGATTTTTCTTTTCAAAACGTCGTCAAGATGCAAAAAATTCGAGATATCTAAAAAATTTGGGAGTTATAAAGAAAAATATCTGTCATTAACGAAAAATTGTGCACTTGAATAGATAAAATGTGAGGATTAAGTAACTGTAGATTTTTTTTATTTTGCAGTAAGTTATGACTTTCGGTTACTTGAATAAAACAAATTTGTTGCAACTTTCATAATCTGGAGCTCGTTGAAAAAATCTGAATCTTCCCTTTTGTCGAGACTCGAGTCGATAATTTTATCCCTTAAATTGCTCTTGTTCTTATCTCGACGCTTGGGAAACTCGTAGTAAAAAACACTCCGGAAGGGGAAGAAACCTTATCTCCCACACAACAGCTCTCACACTTTTTTCTCGAGAGTTTAGATGGAAACGGGCGCAACTTGAGAAATTAATTACTCGGCTTCCAGTGACAAAAACATTCTGCAATTTTGTAGAGTTTAGAGAAAATTCATCGAATTACCTTTAATATCTCTACGTTTAACACAATAAACTCGAAGGAGTTGAAATACTAATAGGCACTCATTTTCGTAATTACAAAAATCGTAAGAAGGTTCGAAAAGTTCCAAAAATCATTCAAAATATAAAAATATTCCAAAACTTCAAAAAAATATACAATTTTATGTACCTCAGACGACCAAAGGCAATATCGCCAATTCTAAGACCAAATTTCCGAGATTCTTCACAAAAGATCGTCAACTTTTAAAATCATTCATTACCCATAGGCAAAACTCTATAAGTCCCAAAAAATCATCAATTGTGGTCTATAATCGTAAGACCGTATTTTTTATTCCTTTCAGAAAGAAGAAAAAATCGCGAGCTTAAAGCAAAAGCTCGCGGAGCGAGAGGCCGCGAAAAGCGGCGCGAACGCGGCCAAAGAATCCCTGATCGTCGCCGACTTCGTCACCGGTGAAGGCACTTCGGACAGTGCTATCGGTGGGGGAATTTCCGTTTATACAAGGTCTTCTCGAGCTTCCGCCTCTGATTTGTCCGAGTCGTACCTTTAAACGCTCTCGAAGTGACGCGCGAAAATAATTCGCGACTGCGATTTCGTACTCGGCACTCTTTTTCGGTTGGCACCACTGTTACAGCGTTGACAGTGTTGCCGGAGCAACGAAAATAGTGCTTAGCTAATAATTTTCGAACCCTTTACTGTCAATAGTCAACATAGACCAACCTTTAACTGTTCAGGGCAACCTTCAGCTGTTTACCTGGAAAAATTAAAAGTGTACTCTGAAGTTGAAGGTCAACCCTGAAAATTTCAAGGGGTTTCAGAAATTCATGTTTTGAACGTGCCATGGAGCCGACCTTGAAGGATGTCACAGAAATAATTAATTTCGGACGTCACATTTTCACCTGCGCCCTTCCTCTTTCCTCCCTGTCACAAATAGTCATATTTACAGAGACGTCCTTTATGGACAGCCCTTATACAATGGAACGTCCTTTTTCCGTGTTGGCCTAAAATAAATTCGTGACGCCGAAGAGAATTTGCAGTCGCGAATGATCCTTTTTTACACTATACATTTGTAGGATACTTATTTCCATCCCAAAACAAACTACGTGGATTCAATCTCTCGAAAATGCACCCGAAACAACATTTTAAGTTAATTGTTATCGTCATACAACTGAAATGAGATGTTTTGTTGTCCCTTCTTCAAATTTCACGCTTAAGGCGATTCCCATCGGTCTGTTTCATCGAGCCGGGAAATCGGATTTCGTACTGATTCGAATGCAATCATTTTGGAACAATTAATGATTGTTCCGTATATTTATATAATTTTAAACATATTTTTTGATAGTATGTCTGAAATCATAGAAGAAATAGATTTGAATTAGAACTCAAAATTGCATTTGAAAAATTTTATGCATTAACTAGTGTACTAATATTTCCTCAATGTAAAGAAATTGTTATTACACTAGCTAGAAATTCTACTATTTCTACAATTTGGAAAAAGTGCCGAAAGTGTGAAAAACAAGCATTTTTTCACGGTACTGGAAAAATTACGTTTTCTCGTTTTATTCGGGAAACAGATCGCTCGCAACGGCCTTAGGTGACAGAGTCGTTCAACTCTGTGGGCACGTAGTGAAGAACAAATTGAATGTAATTTATAGATGTATAGATGTTGAACGTGCGGTAAAGTTTAAGGCACAAAAGACGTAGGGACAATGTAGCTTTTGAGTTCCGAAAGTATAGACGAGATTTTGAGTTTTCTAGGAAAATATTTTTGTGAAAACGTAGATTCGCAGACATTATTGGGGTAGATGACGTTTATTGTTGCATGGGAATTTCGCACACTGACAAAGGGTCCAAAATGTTGAGATGCAAGGAAAACTGCATTTACGTAGGTGGAAGATAATCGTACTTCTCTAGCTTGAATGGCAAATTACAAGAGTGGAGTTGAAGACACGTCATTAAGTTGACATGATGATTTTTTTTAAACAGCAACTTGCCTGTTTTGATGATTAACATGGTTTTCGTTCGAACTAAATATTTGTTGGTCAATTAAACCCTGAAGTATTGTGGATGTGGAATATTTCGATACATTTTTTGGACACTTTTTTGGAAAACTGAATGAATTGGATTAACTTCCAGAAACAAATGTCAATATAAACTATATAAAATATATAGTTATTGTAATATAGAATATATATTCATATAAGATGCAAATAAAAACTTTAAATTCACCGACTCAATCCTTCAGGGTACTCACGTGACTATAAATGTATTACACATCGAATAGCTTGTTCAAAACTCCTGGTAATTTCCTGTTCACGCCAGATCGGAAACGAATCAACTTTTGCATTTACTCGAGATCATTTAGAACACGTATTCAGTTCCAGTTACGTACGAATGAAAACGAAAATCTTAACATTTTCCTTGGGAACCTTTGATACTCGGAAGATTTTTCAAAAACGACAAGCTTTTCTACTTTTTTCGACATCGATTTATATTCCCGATCTGTGCCCTCTTATAGGCCCGATCGAACGCGCGTACTCAATAATTAATTTCGCAAATTCGAGATACACATCGCGCAATCAATACATACGAGTACAATAATTGTCACATCACAAAATATCCCTGAGCGTTGAAAGAGATAAATATATGACAGTAACGAAAAAATTGCAGTTAAATCTCGTTAGACGAACCTTTCAAGTTATGTTGCTTCGATGGACGCGAAACCTCATGAAGCCCGCTCCCAAATTTACTGACGCTCTGATATGAAATTTGCATTCGTAATTGGACACTCGCGATCAAATTCTAACGAGATTTAAACGCCCCTTTACAAAACCATTCATAAATAATTTGGGAGTCTTGATGAGGTCACGAACGTACCCGGAAATTGTAACATAATCATCTATTTTGCATACTAAGTATAAAGGGAACTTGGTCACGTGCGAACGTCGAGAATTCGTGGAAAACCGAGTCTTAAAAGTTAAGGCGGGGCTGAAAAGTGGTTAATAACTCACTTTGGAAAACTACGAAATCGGACCGGACGAAAGAACTTCATTTCCGACTCTTTGATTGTCGAAAAAAAATTTTTAAATCAATTTCGAAGTGACTTTTGTTCGTTCTGTACACGCCTTTCACAGAAATATGATCTTCGTTCGTTTGATGCATCATTTTCCCTTTAGAAGTTCACAGGGGTGGGCCATAATATGTCTCTCTCTCTCTCTCTCTCTCTCTCTCTCTCTCTCTCTCTCTCTCTCACCAAACGACTGCTCACGTGAGAGAGAAAAGGACAGCTGCGTAGTTTCCACGTTTTCTTGATTCCGATAAAGTCCATTTTCCAGCCCCGCCAGATGATTTTTCCGCCGAGGATTATTTATGAATGGGTCGATAAGATGATGGTGTCTGAATCATTAAAGCATGTGGTTTTTCGCTTTTTGATTCTAGAGACGAATCGACTCGGCTGCGACTACGGGATCGCAAGCGGGAAGCAATAAAACTTTGAGGACTAGTGGCGCTTTAATTATCCACGATCGCGTGAAGATCATTACGCATTTTCACGAATAGTACAGTCTCTAAGGATCTCCGTCAATTGCAAAATAAAAATAAATTTAGATTTTAGGAACTTCGTACTTTCGAGAGCCTTTTCACGGGGGACTTTACCCGAGCCCTGCGACTCGGCGTAGATAATATCAATCGACTGAATAAAATAACGTGCGCAGAGTATCGAGAACATTTTAAGATGTCGTTTATTTTGCGATTGACACGACTGGAACGTTGCCAAAATTTCTATTAATATATATATACGACACTTGAAAGTATATCTGCGAAACACTAACGTGATTTGACTGCAACTTTGATAAATTCTCATTGCGAGTTTTATTCGGAACGAAGGATGCTATTTTCATCCTCGGGAAGTTTTTTTTCTCCTTTCTTTTTCTATCGATTATAATTTTTCTATAAAAGAAGAAAAAAACGACGAACTTTAGGGATTGAATAGTTGGATTCTTTTTTATGTACATATTTTAGACGTACGCACGTGTGTTCATTACGAAAATCTTGTGGAAATGTTAAAGAGCCTCGATATAAACACGTTAGACTATCAGAATATTTATTTAACGGTTAATATATATTCGTTGAAAACTCTCGAGATGCGTGTGTTTTTTTATTGTGACCTCGGATCCTTTTTTTAGTGACAGGGGAATCGAGAACGAAGTAAACAAGTTTCACTTTTATTGGACATATGAAACATGAGTACGATTCTCCAGAAAAAAATAATCTTAATTGAAAAAGGATTTTAATTAAAGAATTTAATCAAAGTTCTATCAAAGGCTCGATGAAGGTTCGAGGTAAAAAAACAGCTTCCAACAGTTACGAGTCGAAAAATATATTTTGAATGAAAAATATTGTATAATCAACTTATATTCTATTCTCTACGAGTCCTCAACAAGTCAAAAAGATAAACTTTCCATCCCCTCCTTCTTGCATGACATTTTGTTGTGGAATGTTAAGAATAATGATAACATTATGAAACTAATTTTAATCATGAAGCAATCAATAGCTGATTTTGTAAAAATGTATAAACACTTTTATATACTCAAAATCTTGAACATTTAACTCAGAATCCATTCAGGGTCAATGTGTTTTCCATTCCACCAGTGTCGATCGTGACGTCCTCGATCACGTCTGCGCTTAGGCTGAACACCTTGTGGCAACCCACAAGGGTATTTTTCAACGCATAAGTCTTCACAAGGCAACACATCTCTGGGGACCCTCTTTGAACAAGAAATAACATTTCGTTTATAAATCGTGTAATTACTACGTTTGAGAGATTTTTATTTACGTCTATGAATTTTGTCGGGATTAAATATTCCTGCAGTATAATCAACTGTATTTTCTACATCGTGTATAAATTTGATATCTTACTGGTATTGTACCACAGGATAATCTTCGGCAACTGTTGTAATTTTGTAGACACTGCGCGCCAGAGGTATAAGTGGTGATTTCGGGTTCGGGTTCAGCCATTTTTGGGGCTGGAATATTCCGAATTTTGAGTGTAATACGAAACTTTATGAAAACTTATTTCAACCAAGCAGAATTCTGTTTAGTGCAAGTTTCCGTAAGATCGAGAATACAGTTATACATTATTCACCTAATAGCTTCAGAAAAAAACTTACGAAGAATTTTTTTTTATTTTACCCACATTTCATGGACTATTGAATGATCTATTCTATTCGATTCATACGGAAATTTATAATTTGAAAAATGATAAGATTCGACTAAATATTTTCTTCGTCAAAATTAATTTTATAAAATAAAACATTTATTTGTGAAGAAATTTAATTACCTATAAGAGCCACAAAGCATGCCGAAGCTAAGAATATTTTCATTAATTCCGTCATTCTGAATTTGAAACGTCTTTCAGCTCCGATAATCTTCGGATAACTGAGTTTTGAGGCTCGGCAACCCAGTATAAAAAAAGAAAAATTTCACTTATTCATGAATAAATGAACAATCATTTTGTCACCTAATAAAACAGATCATCGAGAGTCAGATGTTGGATAATTTTAGGAACACATTGAGCGAATGAAATCGATATCAAAACAAGTTTAATTGCTCTGGCTTCTATTCAGTGTTTCAATAATTGGGATTGGTAATTGGATATGCATAAGTAGGCGAGATTGCGCTCGGTTGATATTTAACAACTGACCTCGTCGAAACTATTGATTCTGGTTCTATGACGATTTGGAATATGGGTACTGTTTGCACAGTACAAATATTCAGTATTTTATAACGATACGTGACTAAAAAATCATTGGTGATGTACAAATAAATATTTTTTGAATAATAATCGATCAGTCACGTGAATAATTGAAGTAAATTATAACAAATTATGAGATGGCTATTGGATGTCGAACTTTTGAACATGGAATAAAAACTCAAAACAATCTCAGAAATTTGAGCGAAGTCATGAATTTCTGGACTCAGTGAAATTTCGAATATGTGACTTGGATTATAAAACTTTCACGAAAAAAGTTTTTTTCCGAGTTTCGATGTCTCTGAATTTACATTTTTGAGTTTTCAAGTCTTGAAGTTTGTATTTTTCAATTTTTTAAATCTTCATATGTTAATTTTTTAAGAGATCAATACTTGAATGTTCATGAATCAATTAATGACTTAGGTTCACAAAACCTACTCCACCTAAACTTTCGAGTTTTCTAACCGAAGTTCAGAAAATTATTCAAAAATAATGGTGTACTCATAACGAACTTTCCTGTAAAAAAATCCCGACGAAGATATGGAAACAGTCATTAACTTCGACGTACAGCATCTATTAGAATCGTATACTTTATTTACAAACAATTTGTATACATTCGTATCCCAGAAAAAACAATAAAATCGTCAGAAACTCTGATTGACACTCGAAAGAGACAAAAAGTAAAGAAAATCGCTGATAAAAGATCGCCGAGTATGCAAATATTGCTTCTGATCAGGCACAATCTTCAGTACTTAAGTTATTTTAGTAGTTATTCTGCCACCTGCGATAATATTTACAACTTCCATGGCTTAAATTCTATTGGAGAAAAAATAATTCGAGTCTCAAACCTGATTCGAGCCATTTTAGGATGCCTATCATCACATAAATTCCTTTTTTGCATAAGCAATGTCCAAAGTAAAAGTTTACAAATTGCCAGCAACATTCGTACATACAAATTTTCAGAACTCATTTCTTCTCCTGAGAAATATTGCTTTTTTACAATTCAAACGGAATTTTCTGTTTCGTCCTTATGCTATTCAGATTTTTTTTTTCAAGTACAAGTAGTCCTATTTTCGATGCAGTAAATTTAAAAACCAACAAGTTCTGTATCTTACGTCAATAATATCTTAAATTAATTATAACGTTTGCAAACACTGATATTTTTCTGAAATCATTGTTGCAAACCAGGAAATTGAACTTTGACACCCTCCCGCCCAACCCGAACACCAACCCATCTCGGCACGTGAACACCAACGCCTTCTGAGTTCACTTGAACACCTACAATCCCAGGAACATGAACATTGACTCCTTCCGGGTTCACTTGAACTCCACCTGGTTGTGTGTCTATTCCTTGCCATTTTGGCCAAATACAAGGATGTTTCAAAGCGCACCGGATCTTGCAATGCTGTAGAATGTCATGAATATTAACAGTTTGTAATGTTCAATATACTTCACATCTAAATTTTGCTGAATGAAAAACTGAGAAATCATTTGATGACCCCGAAAACTTATTCCTGTTTTAAACAATCATATTTTCATGATTGTTATTAGAGCTCATCAAACTTACACACATTTCTCGTAGGAATAATTTTTTCGTTTTCTATTTTCTACCATCTAGAGAAACATATACACACAAAATATATGATACACTATCAAATTCCTGTGTCATCTTTAAAATTTCAGTCCCTCTTACGAAACTGATCAATTCGATTTAATATACTTCGGTACGTGTATATTTTTATCATAATTACAGGTCTGAAGATAGGCTGTGAGAAATTATCTAATTTTGACAATATGATGTTTATTTTTCATGATGATGAATGGAAGAAAAGTTTTTCAGTAATAAATCTTACGAGAGGTTTCACACAAACAGTTTGTGGAACGCAAGGCTTATAACAAGCTTTCCGGCAATCCATACGTGCTTGGCAATTTGGATCTGGTCCACCTGTTTGAGTATTGGGCGCCTCGGCAAAACATAAAGCTACGAAAAAACATCATTTTCAAACACGAATCCAATCAAAACTTATCATGAAAAAGATAGTTACCCGCGAATACCAAAAAAGATGACACACAAATTAAGCCATTTTGCAGGAAAACCATGATTGATACAAATTTAAAATGAAATTACACACAAAAAGATATACTTCATAGAAACCAGTTCTAGGAACTGAAGAAAAATGATGACTCTGACTAGACTGTGACTCATAAAATTCCAGTTTCGTTATATAGAAATCATGATAACCTCGGGTGAAACGATGAAAAACAGTCAAGAACAAACATAAGATAAAAAGTCAGATGTCAGGTAATTTGAGTGTGTGGGATATAAAATTACGGATGAAATTTTCCATGAGGTCAAATATTGTTCAACATTGTATGTATTCGATGATTCAATCCATGAAATTTAAATTTTGTTTGTCAACTTTATCTTGGAAGTTTTCCAACGTATTTAAAGTTGGTATGATACATGAAGCTTTTATTCTTTTCTCTCAAGACGATATTTGAATAAAGCTGCAATAGTGTACAACCAAAACTCGACTGTAGTGAAATAGTAAATTAGATGACTCATAATTGGATTCAATAAGAGTCCAATTCAATCTTTCACTGAAGTTCCCTTTTTCCGAAATTCTCAATGATTTCATGCCTTACAAGAGAAAATTGTGCAACCGCTTCAGGGACTTCGATTTTTATACAACTAATACAAAGTTTGTTAACAGCACAATGCGCTTTAGCTGATAACAGTGTCTATCCACGCGATCGCACGAGCGAAATTTTGGCGGATCCATCCTTCGACTTCATAGTCGTTGGGGCTGGAACCGCGGGCTCTATCGTTGCCAGTCGCTTATCAGAAATCAATGACTGGAAAGTATTGTTGATTGAACGTGGCAAAGATCCCTCGTTGACGAGTAGAATTCCCTTGCAACAATCTTCAATGATAGGAAGTTCCGAAGATTATGCTTACCAGGTATAACAACAAATGTGTAGCAAAAAGTACAGAAATACGATAACCTCATGATTCTTCCCCTTTTCCATCTGATAACGTAATATGTAAACAGTTTCTAAGTTCATGTTCCCTTCGAATAATACATAAAATGACTTCATGAGATTCACTTAAAATTTTATTAAGAACAATTTACGTATGAGGTTTTTTTTCCTTGTACTTTTTCCCAAACCTTATAAGGTCTCCTGATAACTAATCCATACACGCTAATACTTCAAGGCAGAACCAAATACTCGTTACTGCCAAGGCATGGTCAACAAACGCTGCATCATATCCAAAGGTAAAGGGTTAGGCGGAACATCCATCATTAACGGAATGCTCCACATCCATGGAAACGAACGTGACTACGACACTTGGTCCACAATGGGCAATTACGGTTGGAGTCACGACGAAGTATTGCCTTACTTCAGAAAATCCGAAAATTATCACCCCGACATACCAGCGAAATTCGGTTCCAAATATTTCGGTGTTGGTGGGCCGGTCAACATTAGAGACTTCAATTACACGTACTCCTTGATGGCAGACATTGTAAGGGGAGCTGGGGAAGAAATGGGCTTCAAAACAACTGGAGTGTCTAACAAGGAAGATTACATTGGTTTCAGCAAAACGTATGCAACTTGCGATCAAGGAGTCCGACAAGACATGGCTCGAGCTTTTCTATCCCCGGCTAAAAACCGTGGAAATCTGTACGTGATGAAATCTACTCGAGCAGATTCAGTCGTGATTGAAGGTAAAAAAGCTGTAGGGGTCAGGGTGACTTTGGAAAATGGCCAGAAAGTGGAACTCGGAGCTTCCAAGGAAGTTATACTTTCCGCTGGGAGTATAGCTTCTCCGCAGATACTTATGCTTTCTGGAATTGGCCCTAAGGAACATCTGGAAGAGCTTGGAATCGCGATAGAAGCTGACCTTCCAGTTGGGGATAATCTTAAGGATCATTCTACCATTTTTCACGTAATTTTTGCTTACGCCAATGATTCTAGAGCTTCTTCGTCATCTGGTGCATCATTGGATGCATGGTACCAGTACTTGGTGCACAAAACTGGCCCGTTTGCTTCCAATAGTGGATATAGTTTGCATGGTTTCGTGAACGTAGATGACCCGAGTTCGAAATACCCCAATGTTCAGTATAAGTTTACTTTCCTCCCAAAGAGATCCCCAATTATCGAAGTACCTGAAGTTGGACAGAACAGTGAAATATTGAAACAAATACGGGAAATCAACGAAGACAACCACTTATTTATGGGTATACCAATTGTTTTGAACCCTAAAAGTGAAGGGAAAATTTGTCTGAGGAGTGTGGATCCTGAAGATCAAGTGAGGATATATCCGAATTACTTTGAAGATGAAGTCGATGTCGAAGTCTTGATAAAAGGGATAAAATTTCTTGAGAGTATGACGAAAACAAGAAGTTTTAGAAAACATGGCGTCGAGTTGAAATTATTGGACGTTAAGGGTTGCGAGAATATGGAGAAAGATTCTAGAGATTATTGGGAATGTAGAATTCGTCACGGTTCTGCGTCGACGTACCATCAAGTGGGAACTGCAAAAATGGGTCCTGTCGGGGATGAAACGGCTGTCGTAGATCCGGAACTGAGAGTTCACGGGATCGAGGGTTTAAGGGTGATCGATGCTTCTGTCATGCCAAAAATTCCGAGAGCGAATATTAATTCTCCGACTATGATGATTGCTGAGAAAGGGTCTGATATGGTGAAAGAAGACTGGTTGGAGAAGAACTGATTCAGAGACTTTCTTGGTTGTGAAGTTTTCAATTCGTTGTTTGTATTAGAATAAATTCGATTGAATAAAGAAATTCGGTCTTTTAAAATGTTTTCTCTCCTTTCATTCCTTTTTTCGTATGATTATAGAATATAATCTGCATTTTTGACCTTTCAGTAGAAATTTTGAATACAATTCTCAGGTTTCCCTGATTTAATATATTAAATGAAAGAATATAACAATATAATATTATCATCCCCAATGATAAGATCGAAAGTTTTCAAATTTGTAGACACTTTTCCATAGTCTTCACATCTTGGAAATTTCCACACCTGCGTTTTGAAAGTACTGTCATTTCTAAATGATCAAAGTGAAGGTTAGTTAACAAATAACTCATAAGTAAGAGAAAAATACAATGTCGCCACGATTATATTTTGCTGAAACAATGATACATTGAGTATTTTCCCAGTATTGATATTATGACAACGTAAATCTCATTATTCTATGCATGAATTCCATTTCCCGATTTTTCACAAGCACGAAGACCCAATAGGATTAAATTCGAATAGACAAGTTCACGGATAATAATCTTCCCTGATTCCACCACCCCCAATTCGAACTCCCGAACGTCCAGGAACAATGACGTTGACGTTATCACGAGAGTCAACCCCAACTCGAACTCCCCCACGTTCTCCACGTCCTCGTCTCCAGCCAGGGAGTACTCTAATTCTTGGTGGTATTGGTATAACATTCTCGCCGCAGGGGAATCTGTTGAGGCATTCGTAGCTACAAAGCTGTAAAAAATTTATTATTGACAGATTTTTGAAAATTCGGAAATTGGGACTCAGAAAAAATATTTGGCTCCGGAGGGCTACTTTCAAGAGAGTACTTCTGAAATTTTAAATCGTGTTTTTTACACTCAAACTCAAGAAATTTCGAATATTTATAAGTTCGAGCTATGAATTTTTGAGTTTCAGATATTTTTTTCGATTCTTCAACCTGCAGGACTTAAAATTTTTCGTAGGGAATTTTGGGGATTTCATTTCAAATTTTCACTTCCAAATTGCTGCAAAATTTTGTAATCAGTGATACTATTTACTCAGAACGAAAATGCCACAGTTTTAAAGTTTCACAACATAAAAAAGAACATTATTTCAATCTTATCGGATTTTCAGACATTAAAAAGAACATTATTTCAATCTTATCGGATTTTCAGACATTAAAAAGAACATTATTTCAATCTTATCGGATTTTCAGACTGCTTTTTATTATTGAAATGTTCTCGAAGGAACAGTTTTTTGATTCAGTATTTCGATCTACGCTTGTGGAATTTTTCAACTTTCAAGATGTCAAGTACGAGACAAATTTACGGAAAATTAAACGGGTTTATTATCAAAAAACAAGTCTCTTTTGGTTCCTTACTCGGAGCGAAGGACAATAGTCATCGCGGTCCAAGCATAAATCGTATTCGCATCGTCTTCGGCATTGATAATATCGTTCTCTACATCGCGATCTGTGTATGGGTGAGTATAATTCTTTATTTTCGGCCGAAGTTTCGGTTGAAGTTGCGGCTAAATTAGGGACTGCAAAGAGACGACATTGGAAATATAATAAATGTAAGTAGACTTCACAAATCTGGAGGATTTCATGAATTAATCAATCAAATGAATGACAACAGTTGAGTGTTCTTTTAAAATTTATCTAAAGTTCATGGATGTATATTTCCTGAGTGTTCATGTCATTCAAAATTTTCGAGTTACACTATCCCAAACTTTCTGTCGAAAAAACATTATTTGAAAAATGTTTTTGTTAAAAATAATAAAATATTCACCTATGAAAACCGCGAAAAACGCTAACACCAACAAAATTTTTGCTGAAACACCCATCGTACAATGCCGCAAATGTGAAAAGTACTGCAGTTCACAATCATGAAACACAGGAATATAAAGAAGAGCGAATAATTAATTCGGTGCACCCAACAAATGTACCAAAACAAACAAAAGATAAAAAATCATGTGTTAAAAATTTCCTTGACGTATGTCGAATGAAAGAAGCTGTTTGTCAAACACATGAGCGTGTTTGATGATGGATGAAGGTATACGTAATCGAAGATCAATATCTAAGATCACCGATGCAGATGGAATTTTTTCTTTCCAGTTTTTTTCTGTACTAAGTGAGAAATTCTTCCAGTCTAGCACTAATAATAATAAACTTATCCTCAAACTTACAGTGTATCTTTTGAAGATATTCTGGTAAATATTCCGATATCAATTCGCGGAAAGTATTTGTTATTTTGCTATTATTATAATTCACCACTTTTTAAAATGAAAATCTGTAAACTGTTCTAAGGAGGGGTGAATATATAACATTAGCATCACCATTTCGAATGAATAAAAAATTTATTCACATCCGCCCGCTCAAAAAAAGTAACAATAAACAAGTTTACACTTTTTCCCTAAAAAATACAGTACTTATCCCTGTTTCATGTCTCCTGAAGTTTCTTGAAATTCAAGACGTTTATTTGAATCCATTTTCAACCGCTTATCCATGCCGATAAATCTCAAACCAAAGGACATTACGATGCTTCTCCACATCAGTCTACACTTATTCGAAATAATATCAACCCTCATCTCTATCGGCGTAAACTTAAAAAACGATGAAAAATCACCCTCCTGCACCTACAACACGAATAAGACTTTAATTACACTGAGTAATTTTTGCTCCCAGGCCCGAGATCTTGCGACATGGACCATTACGGGACTGAATCACGGTAGCGACATTTCCTCCATTAGGCCATTGCGATCGTTTCGTAGCCTGGATCTGGGACCACGAGATTCCATTGCTAGTTCCTTCCGACCACGCAACTCCGTTGGATGCTCCAGACGATCCTTGAGTTCGTTGATTGTCTTGGGCTCCCGGTGTCTGTCCTCCCTCTTCCTGTCCTCCAGTTGCTCCTTGATCTTGTCCTCCCTGTTCTGCTGGAGCTTGCCCTGTCTGCTGTCCTTGACCTTGTCCCGGCTGTTGTGCTTGACCTTGCTCCGGCTGTTCTCCTTGACCTTGTCCTGGCTGTTGTGCTTGACCTGGTTCTGGCTGTTCTCCTTGACCTTGTTCTGGCTGTTGCGCTTGACCTTGTTCTGGCTGTTGTGCTTGACCTTGTTCCGGCTGTTGTGCTTGGCCTTGTTCCGGCTGTTGTGCTTGACCTTGTTCCGGCTGCTGCCCTTGACCTTGCCCCGGCTGTTGTACTTGACCTTGTCCTGTTTTCTGACCCCACTTTTTAGCCCAACCACTTCCGATTCGGCTGCGACCGGATGAACCATTTCCGTTAACAATGTTGACGATGCAGGTGGGAGCTGAGTTGCCTACAGTGCTTCCGCTTCCGTGGTTGTTGATGTTCACGACGCAGTGAGCGCCTCCCGGTGGAGGTGGAGCAGGTGCACCACTACCAGCACCTCCCTGGTCACCACTGCCTTGAGCACCACCGGCGGCTCCCTGGTTGCCACCAGCTTCAGCACCCCCCGCAGCTTCACCGTCAGGTTTCGCTGCACCGTTGGCTCCTGCGGGAGCACCTGCGGGAGCACAAAATGATAATGAAGAAAAGTCATGAGAAAATAATTCAATGAGTCATTCGGATTAGAATAAGACGATTGTATATGTAATATAACTAACCGTTAGCAGGAGCAGGTCCTCCTGGAGTAGCTGCTGGGGAACCTCCTTCAGCACCTCCTGGAGTAGCTGCTGGGGAACCTCCTTCAGCACCTCCTGGAGTAGCTGCTGGGGAACCTCCTGGAGTTGCTGCTGGGGACCCGGCTTCAGCCCCTCCTGGAGTAGCTGCTGGGGAACCTCCTTCAGCACCTCCTGGAGTAGCTGCTGGGGAACCTCCTTCAGCACCTCCTGGAGTAGCTGCTGGGGGACATCCTTCAGCACCTCCTGGAGCAGCTGCTGGAGAACCTCCTTGAGCACCTGCTGGAGAACCTCCTTGAGCACCTCCTGGAGCAGCTGATGGAGAACCTTCTTGAGCTTCACCTCCTGCGGCTCTCGCACCATTACCAGTATCTGAGAAATGAAAAATAAATTTGTAATAAATGACACGTGACTGATGCAACGCTAATCACAACCATAAGTAATAATCAGTCTCAGGGTATCCAAAGTATATTTTGAGGATACTTCAAAAGTAACCAAAAATTTCTATTATAAATTCTCTGTTAATTAGACGAATGTTTGACGAAACTGAGGAATGTAGCTTTTAATTATTTGAACGTTCTAATGGATCATCAGTATTCTCTCACTGAAAGATTTTCTCGTTATGCCTATGTATTGTGAATGTATGACTCAGTAGATAGATAGATTTATTCATACTTGCTCCTGCAAGCTTTTGAATTTTTTCGTACAATTAAATACAATATAATATAATTCAGTATAATTTCTGTACAGC
>JAPYZK010000388.1:0-32193 GCA_030522785.1 Platygaster equestris
GAACGGAGCCATTCGATGACGATTTGTGGACCGATCACGAGGGATTAGAAGCGTATCGAGTAGACCGCAGAAATGACGCCATTTGCCAGAATGCTGATTCGATTCCTTGTTCCAGGAGTGGCGATCGAGTGTTATTACGCCTAATTTATATGAGTAGTCTAAATCTGAAGGTTTTGAAAATTTAATAGTACTTTGAAGTTTCTATTCAAGATATTAAAACAAATTTCGAACATTCAGAAGGAGTTGAAATGAAAATATATGAGAAAGAATCTACGTTACATGAAAAAATTTTTTAGAAAATAATTTTGAAATTATCTAATTTTTAAAAATTTTCAGAATAATATAATTTCTGAACTTATTCAAAATTTTTATCAAACTTCTACTATTTTCGAGAATCTGAGAATTTTCGACATTTTTAAACTATTGTACTAAAAATTTCCGAATCTTACAGAATTTTTCATGAGTCAAAAATTGTTAAAAATTTTAAAATCATCAAAATTAGATAATTTTTCAGAATTATAAAATTATTCGAAATTCTATAACTCTGGTTATTATCGACATTAATCAAAATTGTGAATATGTTCAAATTCCTGAAAATTATCTAATTTCCTAAATTTGCAACATTTTTTTAAGTATTTTAATTTTTCAGAAATTTTTCAGTTTTGAAAATTTAAATATGACGTGTTGAAATTTTGAAATTATCGAAAATTTTTACTTTCTCGATAATCATGTGCAACAACATTAAAAATTTCGGAAATTTGAAAATTTTCGAAAGATTAAAAATTTCGGAAATTTGAAAATTTTCGAAAGATTCGGAAGTAGTTAGTAGTTTCCACCTTAATAAAATTTCAAAGTTTTGAAAATTGTAAAAACTTCAAGACTTCAACAAATTTTTCTAATTCTGAACATTAGTTACTTTTGTGTAACTTAAGAATTTCAAAACTAATAAAGTCACGAATAATATGCACTTTTAACAACTCAGAACTGTTATTTTAATCATAAACTGAGTTAATACTCACTAAAAATTTCGTCAGTGTCCATGAATTCGCACGGAATCATTTTTTACCCCTCGAATGACTTTCCGACTTGATGATATTTCAGTTTCTCCCCTCGATGCGTTACTTTTTCATCGAAAGGAGAAATGAACTGAGCTCTCGGAGGCGTTTTGAGCAGATCCTTGCAAGTCCTTTGGGACCAAGGCTCGAACGATTCCCGCACTAATGATATAAATAAAAGATGGCGAGTCGGTTCGGCGGGTAATGACGCCAGGCGTGTAAGGCCGCCCCGCAGAGTCTCTTCTTCCCTAATTTCTCGACTTTTTTGCCCTTTTCCCCGAAGCTTTGGCGTTAATAAAAGACGAGTCGAGTTGTTACGTACGCTCTCCGAGATAATAATGACCAATAAGCGAGACAACTTTTTCAATTTCATGTTTGAGGCAGTTATCAATTTTTTCTCCTTCTATGGCAGTGAAATCAACTTTCAACAATGATGTATAAAGTCATATTCACTGTATTCCAACCATACGTAGAAATCATCGTTACAGTCGTCAAATTACATTAAAACCAAAATTCGTATCTTCTTTTCAATTCAAAATTCTGTTCATCGAACTCAAACAATGGATGAAAATGATAAACTCTCTATCTGAAAAATTCAGCGACTGTGTTAGGAACGTAAAAACTTCACGACTCGCGTTTTTGCGGATGCCGAGGAAGATATTCAAGGTTCTTCTTTCTGCTTTTTTCTTTGTTTCAGCGCGTTGAGATATGACATTCCCAATTGCCGTGAAAGGCATTTTTCGCGATCATATCGTCATCCGCAAAAAGGCGTGAGTTGGGGTGTGGAAAGAGAGCGTAGACGACGAACGAGAGGAGGTCGGACTTTGTTTCAGCTTTATATTCCAGAAAGGTTGACGCGCAGCCTAATTTTCATTGTGTGATTATGCAATTAGGTACTGATGAAGTTGACATCCGCAGTGTTTTTTTAGTTCTTTGGAGTTATTTGCATGAGACGGTATCGGAGTTCTCTTTTTGGAAGGAACTGTCTGCTAGTATTGACTGATTAGTAGATGTACATTTTTTTAAATAGATTATTTTAGAGAATGTTATTCTAGATTTTTGTACGTTATTATTTAAAGTTATCGTTTCTGTCGAAAAATATGGGAAATTCTGATATAAATGTTATTTTATTGAGAGTTTTTCGAAGTTTAAGGAAGTAAACCAGATTTTCCGAAAAATTTTCGAATTACGTAGAGATTTTGAAAGTTTCGAACATGTCCTAAAATTAGGATTTTCCGAAGTAAAAGTAAACAGTAAAATTCAAAAAAATACATTCTATATGTATGAATGCAAATTATACAAGTAGTATGAACAATAATTGATGTATTATAAATAATGACATGAAATTTATAAAATCCAGATTGAAGTACGATAAAACCAAAACTGTCTTTCAATATTTTCATCCCTTCTGCTGAAATGCGAGCCAAATTTCAACTGAAATTGTTAGAAACGTGGGTAGATATTAAATATTTTCCAGCACGACTCGTGGCATGAAAAAGAGAAAAGGAAAATGGATAATTCGCGCGTCGCGGGCACAAGGAACGCGAGGAGAAATTCGCAAAGGAGCTATACGTTTCCTCCTGGCCTTTTATGTATCGCGGAGTGAACACATCTTCCGCGTTCGCGGCGCTGAATACAGAAGGAATGCAAAATAGCGCTAAATCAGCGCCTCGCGAAATTTGCCGCTCGAGAGGCATTTTTCAGCGGGACAAAATCCTTCAAAGCGTTGCGTTAAAATTACTGCCTCGAATTTCTCTCATTCATAACGTTTCATTCGTACTGTTCCAATTTTCTGTATCAAATTATTGAATTTCTGTTCTCCGTAACCGAAATTATCAATTTTCGTAAATTCAAAATATACATATTCCGGTATGAATTGCATCTAAGGAACAAAAAAAAAATGTCTCGACTATCATTTCTTGTTTTTCCATTCAGTTATGTATCACGAATCCATAAAACACCACAGAAAAAAGTCTGCTCTCAACATAAAAATACCGGTCCCAAGGAAAAACCGTAAATCGAGTTTCCCTACGTGGTTCAAGAACTCTCGCGCTCCCCAGAAAATAAATAATCGAAATGTAATGAGGATCCGATGTAACTGTCGGGTAAATAAGAGATACGAACAGGGGAGGGAAAGTTGGGACCCGTACGCGGCGAAAACTCAATTCCCGGGGATGCCTCGGCAAAAGCGAAACACGGTCGCGGCTGTAACTCGGCAATAAAATAACGCACTCGACGTTATTGAAGAACGACTCTGCAACGTGCGCGAAAAGTGGTATTCCACAATGAAAAAAAAAAAAAAAAAACGCCCCCCCGTCACATCTTCAACAACAATACATTTTTCTGGAAAAATTTCCATGAACTTTTCAATTTCATCTCCTGATCGTCCCCTCGAGGTGAAAAAACTCATCGCGGTTTTATGAAATCGCTAAAAAACGCTCGTAGCTCGAGGTCTATTAAGTCCAAAGATTAAACGAATGGACTTTATTGACCCTCGCGTCGCGTCAATTACGTCGCGAGTATGATTTAATCTCTTCATAGACCGGATCGCAATAAAATTCGCGTCCAATTAGAATCGCCGGGGCGCGAAATGTTCGATCGCGCAACAAGGGTCATTATTTTTTGCCCCATCGTTTTTCGGGAACCAGTATCCCATCGGGCTATCATTTCTCGATTTGTGACAAAAAAATGTGCGAGGATTCATATTCTCCGCCATCCGCGTCGGTTGATTTTGTTAATCTCCCTGACTAATTTCGGACCCTACGCGTTGTGTACACACGCGCGAACGTTCGCGCTGTTCGGGTGAATCGTAAATACGAAAATCGCGGCAGCGACGAAATAACTGACCGTGCGGATTATTAAACATAAATACGAGCGAGCGAGGTAATTTTTGTTTGGGAGTGAAAAATTATACTCTCGAGGGGACGTCATGAAACTTGCGGTACGCTGTGATGGGTGATTTGGGGGGGGGGGGGGGGACAAGGTGCGGTCAAAACTCGGGAATGGGAAAAAACCTCGATTCTTGAAGATGATGAAGGTTGCTTTCAAAGTTTTAGCCTTGTAGTGAAGGTGAACCCTCGATTTTCAGGGTTCCACCCTCGAGTTAAGGGATGAAACTCAATGGTATATGCTTTCGCCTCAAATTTAGGTTCAACTCTCATGGAAATTCCCTTCAACTTGAGGGTTAATTCTTAACTTCAGGGTTGACCCTCAACGTTCAGGGTTATTTCGACCATTTCCAGGGTTGGCCCTGAAATTTGAGAGTTGACCCTTAATATTAAGGGTCAACCCTAAAGTTAATCAAGTTGATTGGTTCGAACCTTGATTTCGATGATTTTTCCTAGAGTTTATATTCTGAACTTTGTTAGTGTCTTACCCAAATTCCTCATGGTTCCTCTCTCAACTTAAGGATGATTCTAAATTTGATCATTTTACCTCGACTTCTTGAGTATTTTACTCTCATTTCGCTTTAACTCTTGAATCTCTAACATTCAGCTTCCACGTCACCATTTATCTCCTTTTTTGTTGCGCGACGAATTGACTGCTTCATTGGGTGGATTACGTGACGCGCCTGCAAAAAATGCGGAATTATCGCAATTACCGACAGCATGGAAAATCGTGACCTGATTTGATTGATAGTTAGTTGTTGCATTGGTTTTCCGTATTTTTTTTTCCAGGAATTTGTCGCAAGTAAAATGACAATTAGGGTTGAGTTGAAAAAAGTTGACTTAATTTTTGTTTCATCAATCAGAAAATTCGAGGTTTCCAATAATATTTACATCGTCATTTCAGTCCATACTTCATAATAATGGATGATTTTTCCTGGCTCATTTCATTTATTCGTAAACTGAGGAAATACACCAGCACAATTGAACGTACTCAATTTTGTGGACCAATATCAACTCTCTAATAAGCCCGTTCCGAACAAACAACATCAATATCCACCCTCCAAAAAGTTGGCTCAATTTCACGAACAGGAACATCCTAACAGAACAAAAGTAAGCACTTCCTCAATTATCCAAATAAGTGAACTCATGCAACTTTAACCCAGCGTTAATTAGTATTTAATGAATTTGATTATCGTGCCATTTCCCAAATATGCGACAAGCAAGAATTTACTCGTGTGGAAAATCATTGTCCAATCAAAAAAATTACCGCGCGAAAACGTTTCGGCTCAATAACTTTACGAGGAAATGAAAGCGAGACGCAGTTTACTGCATCATTTGAATATTTTCACGAAACCGAAAAAAAACCTTCAATCAAGCTTTACTTTCTGTATTATTTAAAATTCATCGATTGTTCTATCATCATTCATTTATTACGAATTACAATACTCATTAAGTTGAATGTTGTTCAATAATTTAAAAAGGTGGATAAAATCAATATCTAATAAAAAAAAAGTCGCCAGGTCTCTAGACTTTACTATATAGGGATGAAAAATATTCTTTAATGACTCAATAATAAACTGAGATGTTTCCTTATTTTATTGAATAAAGTAATACAGATGCAATCAAACATGATTAATCTTCAAAAATCCACGTTCTCCAATTTGGATCGTCTGGCATAAAACACTGGCGCAATTAGAAACATTCACTTCGTGACGCTAAATGAAGTGGCACGTGTCTGAAGAAGCACGAGAAGAGGAAAATCGAGGTAGATGTGAAGAGGACAGACGGATGCGAAAAAACAGACGAGTCGTGGGCCGTGCTACAACCACTTGTAACTCAAGATTTGACAAGGAGGTCGTCACCTTGTACGATTTGCTCTTGTAAAAAACGCATTAGCATGCACTAGAAGTAACAGTTGAATCAACAATACCACAGTTGGATAAATTATATACGATAATTAAACTCGCACGAGTATTATTAAAATACTTGTAGTATTTGTCAGTACAATCGAAAAAAGACGTCAGAAATGATCGCTTGTTTTTATTAATTTCAAAATACTTTTTATCAAAGAAATGGCAGCAGACGCGTACAATGCGGACGGAAGCCATGCCTGACCACACGCCAGTTTTTCCACTTGTGTTACATCAAAATTTTGATCTTAAATTTGTCTAATGGATTTTTTTGAATTCTCGTAAATTGTCGAGAAACGTGATGAGTTATTGAAGGTTTTACACCGTTTCTGAAAATTAATAGACATTTTAAGACAAAATAAAGAATTCCAAATAATAATGTGCGAATTAAATTTAATTACTGTAGAAATGCAGAGAAACCACTGATTGTATATTTTTCGTACTCGGGGATCGCGAGTAAAATTCTCGGGGTGAAAAGGCTGGGAATTTTCGTCTGAACTTCGTTCTCGTCGTCTCATCCAATTTCCTGCGCGGTGGGGTGTGCGAAGAATGGGCGGGAAGAGCATTGGTATTCCGTTAAAAGAAATGCGATTACGTTCTTTCTCCGTGGCGAACACGCGAACACTGATTAACGCGGAGATGGCAAGTTTTCGTGGCCAATCGGGGTCGTAGCTGCGTTTTAATTAGAGAAAGGAAGTGCGAACAATGCCGCGTGCCGGGGAGAAGAGGGTTTCAAAGGGGATCTTATACGATTATTTTGGATCTCGAAGTTTTTGAACTACTGATTCTGGATTCCAAATTGCAACAAATATCGAGAACGTAAAATTCGAATCTTGGGGGTGAAAAGTTGATAATTAGAAATCCAAAAGTCTTTAAATTTTCATTTCGGGTTATCATATTAATTCATTTTTTATTTTTCTCAAGAAAACTCTTCATCCTCTCTCGTTTGAAAGTATGATGTCAGCTACAAAATCACTCTCGTTTCCAAATCACCAACATGATCTTCAAATTCCCTTACTGATCACACAAGATTACGTCCGGAAATTCAAGGAGACGAATATCGGTCGATTTGACGAGATTGAAGTGCAGCTAAATCGAGTCCCGAGCAATTCGATGCGAAATATTTAATTACGGGCTGAATCCGGGATTCCCAGCGATGAAATTTTCATCAAATTAAGCTCAGTGTTCCAGAACAAGATAAAATTACGGCGCCGGCGACCGCGCCTTGGTGTATTTTTAACCCGTAGTTGACACACCTACGGTTTTATGGACCTTTCTCGCTACGACGCGAACCGTATCACGAAGGCTTATCTCTTAAATGTACTGTTTGTTGGGAGACGTAGTCAGGGCGAGCAACAGCAGGATAAACGTTCGAGATATTTCGACGCGAGCGCAACTTTAGGTTTTATCGCGGATATTCTAAACAGAAAATATTTGTCTTTTTCCACATCACAGAAAATAGCTTTTTGTCACTTTTTATATCGTGAACAAAATTGTCTCAAAATTCTAAAGTTCCGACATTTTTTAAACCATCAAAATCAACTATCAAAAAATACAAACATTTGTATACTCGTAAAATCCTCGACTATAAAATCCCTTTTCCCAACCACCCCAAGGTATCCCTAAAAACGTACGATAAAAAAAAGGGCGAAATTGCGTTCGAAAGTTCCTCCCGTCGTTGCAGCCGTGGTTGGGGCGTAATCGAGTCTTTCGTCTATTCCAGCGAGAAAAGACGATAGCCAGACATTAGCCGGCGAATTCTCCCGGTGAATTTTGCAAATTTCTTTCAGTCCCGGCCGTAGCTCTTCCCAAATGGAGGCTCCGCTGGCTTTCATATCGATCTCTCGATCTCGAGAGGGCCGTTCTTCTTACAAGCCATTAACCATGGATCAATGCTGTAAAAGGGGCAAAGCAAATTACGTTTTAAAGGCCACGCCGGTGGAACGCAAGCGGAACTCTCGGAGGGAATAAAGGAATAAGAAAGCGCAGCCTCTCTCGATCCCTGGAATTCCGCGAAATGTATGTCTTCGTTGATTATTTCGACCGCTCGAGAGTAAAGAAGGAATTAATTTTTCAACCCCGCTCGCTTCCACCTCGTTTTTGTTCACTGCCGAGAATTTCGACTCGTTGCAAGATTAACTCTTTGTATTAAAAGCGGTTTCCTTCAATTTTGGATGAGATAATTCAGGTGTAATTTGGAGGGCGGAAATTAAAGCGTGGTTATTATAGGGGAAAGTGAGAGACTTCGGACTTTCTGGACTTCGTTCATGGAAATCTCGGTGATGCATTTTTCAAGTCTTGAGAAATTGCTTTTCTGGAGTGATTTTGAGGTTCGTCTGAGTGACAAGCAAATTTCGGAAACGAATAAGATTTGTCAGTTGAAATTTTGATAGAATTCTGATCATTTTCCGAAAAGTGTTGTAGTGGGGATTTATCTCGTGAAACATTGCGTCGTTCTGGACGCACGCAAAGCAGCCGAAAAACACGGAAAGGATGAGGCGAGGGCTCTCGAGGAGACCGGGAAAGTGGGATTATCAATTTGCGTTGATTACGTCTGTTTAATCCACTCAGAGCAGCTGCTCACCTGCAGCTCCGCCACGGAACGTTCCGATACTTTTATTAATTAAACGAATTGAATTGCGCCGGCTCCTTCTCCCGGGATATGCGAGACCACGTAAGTTTGGGGGTAGCGATGCTGAGACGGAAATTCCTCGCTCCTGAATTACAGGACTTGGCGGATTCTTCTCATTTTGGAGGGGACACGGTACTATCACACTGAAAGAGTGAAGTTTACTCTACAGGTTTTCCTCTAAAGGAGAAAATTCTCCATATTATTGTCTCTTCATATTTTTGAATGAATTCGAAAATATATCTTTTCAAAAATATGGAGTCTGTAACTTCAAATTTGAATACTGCTGTTCAAAGTGTTCTCAATTAATGAATTCCCAACTATCAATATGTACATAATTTCCATTTCGAAAATTTCGACATTCGAAAAATCGACCGAAAACAGTGAATCCTATGCAAATACTCCCGAGGAATGCAAAAAATTCCAGATATCCACTGGTCAGCGTCCAAAACGAAAAGTAACCTTTAGAATTCAGCGCGTTGTTCGAACAACGCTTTGCACTCACGCTCGACGTCGATGAAAGTCGGATAAAAAAAGGGGAAGTGCGCCGCGCGATTAACGGATTACAGCGGATTGAATGAAGCAAATATCCCGGTGGTTTTTTCGCGAATGAAGCGAGAGAAAACAATGATAAAGCCGAAACGATAAAAATGCCCGCTCGATTTCGCGCTCACAATGAGACGTTTCGCGCGTATCGGGGGGGAGGGTTTTTTCGATTTTTTCGACGCCACTTTCCATTTAGTTTCCGAACCGCCCCCGAAGTTCCATGCAGATTTCTTGAGTCGCAGTCTAGATACTGCTCGGTCGAGTGCTTTGTATGTAAATCGGAAACATTCAACCTTCCCCGACTATTATTTACAAGCAAATACCCGGAACCTGTCTCGCTGCCTCGACTGCGTGGGCGATACTTAAGGCTGCGAGCTGTAAAAAATGATGCTCGTGAAATTGAGTGCCACTTTTTTCTAGCACGTTGATGTGCGACACGTTTGTTATTGATTTTCCGTTTTGTGGCATATAAAAAAAGATTTTTTACCTCACGCTATCATTTTTTTCAACATTTTTTGTCATTTAATCTAATTTTCATACTTGAATTCCATTTTCGTGAATTATGTGATTTTCATATCATGAAAGTTGGACGCGCCCTACCCTAAAAAAATCAACGACCCTAACTTCCCCGGTTCTGCCGGACACTCCGCAACCACTTCCGAAATTCCCAATTCCTCACAAAAGCACGAGCTCGAAGGACTCGTCGGAAACTTTCAAGGGCCACTCCAACGACGCAAAAACGAGGACGGGACGAGCGACAAACGAAGCTCGTTATCGTCCGCGATTCGCGGGCACGTGTAACTCGGCGCGAACCACATGTTGCAGAAATAGTGAACGAGTTGTCTGCGATTCTTTTCCCCTCGTAAAGAGGCGAAAAATTCGGACGAGCGTGCCCTCGGAAGCGGTTTCGTTTAAGCGGATTAATGAACGCGAGGGCCGAAAGAGGAGCGAATTTTCGGACGAATATTCCTCATCGACGCTCGGGCGATGCAATATGCAAGCGTCCGCGAACAAAGTCACGGCTCGCCGAGCGTAACGAGAAGTCGGGGCCGCGATGAATCCTCAATTTTTCATTTTCCTTCATTAATTTCTCCCCCGCGCCACATGCGAATCGATCCGACTCTCTCGTGGGGCGCCGTTTTCCGTTTCCCTTTATACATTATGGAAAAACTTTACCTTTTCTGAAGCTTCCTCGTTTGTTTCGTAACTAAAGTTTTGTTTATCGCGGAATTTCAATTGTGTTCGTATTTTAAGTGCAAGTACTTTGATTTTTCGTGAATTTCGACTCTAAAAAATTTTTCTACGTCTGATCTTTTCTGAAGCGAAAAATGATGACCTTGGTGAAGGTTAATATTTGACCTCGATTGTGACCTTAACTCTTGTTCATTTCTATTAAGTAGTTGAACAAAAATTAACTGTGTCCAGAACAAAGCAACACCACCAAACACGTGTTCCCATTTCTAATTCCCTCATTCCCACCCACAGAAGCCAAGATCCTCAATTTCGGACTTGGTTAAATGAAGCGGGATGCTCGTAGGTTTCGGGCCGTTAGACGACCTCGGGGAGGATCCGATAAAAAGAAATTAGCCGAGCCCGGGAGAGCCCGGGCAAAGATGGGTACGACGTGTGAATAAAGGACGTGCAAAAACGATAAAGCCAAAGAGCTCCCCGAGGTGGAAAGAGCGCCTTGGAATTGGCACGCCATCGGATTAAGATTCAAAGTGCTATTGCCTGCTTCGGACCCTTGTAGACCCTTGTAGCAGGACGCATCTTTTCGAGCGATACTGCCGTCAGCGCGACGTGGCCGGAACGCCAAGTTACGCCTTTTCCGGCAGATCGAGCGTGTCCGGTGCATAAACGGGACTTGTTCGGTTTCATGGGGTCGCTGGATGAGCTTTGCGAGCATATTACGGGGTTGCCGAACTGGACGAGTTTCGTCGGATTTCCAGTGGGAAAGATCTTGCTGGATGGACTTATTCACCGGGATATTTTTTGTTTGTTTATTTTTTTTGTAGTTGAGTGAGTTTGATCTGTGGATGAAATCGCCTTTTATCGTAATTGGACCAGCATTATAGAAAATGGGTGATTCTGATATGGTTGTGTCCGAACAGGGATGTTTTCTGGGGGCTGGGGCGAAGATTTTAGGTGGGGCCCTTTAACAGAATGTTGTTATGTGATAATACATTAACATTTTGAAATTCTGGAAAAAGAGATAGTCTTGAGAATATTGGAATATAGTAGTTTCAGAATTTAGTAGAATATAGTAGCAGAATATAGTAGTATCAGAATTTTCCAGATTGAGAAATGTTTAGTTTTGACATTTTTGCAATTTTCGAAATTTTAACGTACTTTGAAGTTTCAAGTCCAGAAATTTTGGAATTTGAAAACTTTAGAATTTTGATGTTTGAAACTTGTAAAGTTTTAGAACTGATAGAGCTTTCAAATTTCAAAGTGTCGAAGAATTGTATATTTCTGAAATTTTGGAAGTTTCGGAAATTTTAAAAGTATTCAAAATGTTGAAATTTCTATTGTTTCGAGAATGTCCAAGACTTGTAAAATTCGAGACTTTTTAAGATTAAATATTATCAAGTTTAGTCATTTTCACTGTTCTAGAAATTTCGCAAATTTCAAAGCGTTCGAATATTTGGCACTTTGAAGCTTAGAATTTTCCGAAATTTTTAAGCTTTCAGATGACGAAGTTTGAAAGTTCTGAAGTTCTCTAATGTTTAAGAAGTTTTGAAGTTTTGTTTCTGACTATCATTCCAAATGAAAATTCACAATCGCCACGCTGATCCAACCACCAGAATGTAATAACCATAATCACCACTTCATACAAAAATATGAAGGGTCCCTCCCCGGCGCTCAAATGCACTCGCCTTAGTAATCGCGAGTTTTGCCGCTCGGACGGTCGTTTAACTCGCGCCACGTGCATGTACGATTTACCGGCAGCGTAATCGGATTTCGTCAAGCTCATCCAGAACGTAATTCATTACGGATTTGAATACGTAAAATGAGAGCTCCCAGAACCCTCCACGGCAAAAAGCCTGATACGCGCTCGCGCTGCTTAGCAATTTCGCGCTCGGTTTATTCATACTTCGCGATTTTTCGGACTTAAAAACCTAACTCAATCTTCAGAACTGGTTTCAATGGTAAGAACGAAGATTATCATTCACACGAAAATAATTTCTGTATTTTTAATCCAAGACATAATTAACCATGTCGATACATTTCGCGACCGGAAGGGCTTTTCAGCTCCGTGATAAGCTCCTTTGCGAGGTTTACTTTGATAGATAACGAGTCGCGAATAGACAACTAGACAAGTAATTTGCATCGCAGGAGCGAGCGTCCGGTCGCGCTGTGTCGACAGTCTGCTGTTACGGAACGTTATAATCACGTGGACGTTGTCGCCTGGCAAATTAGTTTTTCATTTTACGATGATTCCGCGCGCAGTTTGCGAGTTTCGAGCTCTGTGGCGACATCGTTACTTCCATTGTAATTTCACTGCCCGTTGGAAAGTGCGAGGCAAATAACTTTTTACGGCCAAATTTTCCACTTGGTATCATGGAATCGCATCGCGTTTTTATAAGCGAATTTTATGTAGTATGAAGTTGCTTAGCTTTCAAGTTTTTTTACGGACCTCGGAAAGATAATCTGTTTCACTCCGTACACGCGATGACCATAAAATTGTATCCTGGGGTATATTAAAAAAATGGTTTTTCAGTTCCTGACCGAAGAAATGGGGAAAGATTAAAAAAGAAAAGGAAGGTACATTTATGGTCAACTATTTATTATGGTAAACATATCGCTCGAAAATTTCGTTCTCCACACAGTCGAAAGTTTCCAACCACGTCAGTTTTATCCAGGGAAAAGCAAATCCCGCGTCTGAAAACCAATCTGTTAAACAAATGAACCCTGAACGGAGCTTAAACCTAGTTTTCTTGAAGCCTCCTCGAACTTGTTTCCAAATCCTCGCCCGGGCCCCCTTTAATCACTAATTGATCAAACGAAAACCGTTTGTCTCCCGCATAAAGCGACTCGAGAGCTCGCGCAAAGCGGCGACACGCGTCGAGTCATGTATTAAACAACGCCGAGAGCTTTTGAGGAGAGAAGAGTAGCTGGGGAACGTTGCCCGAGGCGGCGCACGTGTTCGCGATGAATTATGAAAACGGCGTTTCATGCCCGGCGAAAACCACCGTAACCGAATGCGCCGGGAAATTGTTTTAATAGTGTCGCATTTGCATACTCGCGCTTCGGCCCCCGAAAACAACGTGGATCATTCTTGCGTTTTTCGACCTTTTTCGCTTTATGAAAACATAATTCATGAACCTTACAGAAATAACTTGAAAAATTGTGGGAAAGCCTTATGTTTAGAGGTGGAACCTTCATTTCAGGGTGAAAGCCCTCACATTTTGGGGTTCAGCATTAAGAGTTTAAGAATTATCCTTAGTTGTTCAGGGTGAGCCCTCAACTATTTAAAGTACTCTCAAACGTTCTAAGATTAGCCCTTAAGTTCATTTTCTCGAACTATCTAAGTATCGAATGAACATAATAAAAATCACTTACTTTTGAACTTCGACATTTTTGACAAAGCGTTTCTTTTCGTCAACCACATTTTCTAATCGGACAGAATCTATCCGGAAAGTACATTTTTTCCAATAACGAAGTTCATTTTGCTACCACCATCAGTTCACCCGCTCGGGAATTCGAGGCGTGAAATGAGCGACTCTCAGCTTCCCGGCTGTCGAGTGACGTGCTCGACAAAAGTCGCGTTATTCCGGTTACGTTTCTTGAAATGCAAACGCGATTTCCGCGACCCTCGCCCTTCCCGCTTTTTTCTCCCGGGACTACGCGTCGTCGCCATTAATCTTGATTTCGTGGACCAGCGGAATGCAGCGAGAGAGCAGACCTCGAACGGCGGGCTTTCCGATTTTGGAGTACATTTGGTAATCGAAACCTGAGAAATGTTGTTAGTGTCGGTTTCTGTATTGACGTCTTCAGAGGGTTTTTTTAAACAAATGAGTCTACCTGAAGTCACTGTCCGACTGAATATTGATCTATACTACTGAAATAATGAAGTCCTCCATTCTTTCATTCGTCATAATTGCAAAAATTGAGGAAAATGATTTTTATTGGAATCACTTGTCAGTGGAAATTAGAACATGAATGTCCGATCAAACCGTGATCTATACTACTTAAAAAATAAAAATTTCTAGTATTCGATCCGGCAATGCTAGAAAAATTAATTCAAAAAACAATACCGAAATCACTTATTCGTAGAAATAAAAGAAAATCGCGAATCACTGCCTGACTAAACGTTGCTCTAACTACTTAAATATCGAAATCTTTCCGTCTTTAGTTCTCAACGATCCCAAAAAATTGATACAAACAATCTTAAAACTTAAATACGTTTTATAAACATACCAACAATCAAAAAACAACATGTTCCAAACATACACACATACAAAAAAAGTTGTATTGACACCAAGAAAAATCCGAGAATAGATTATTTCCACCTTTACGTACACGACTTGCCGAGCAAAACCAAGAGCAAAAAAAAGCGAGTTCAACCCCGTGTTCCCGACACCGAGAAAAACTGCGAGAAGACTCTATAAAATTTATAAAGGTCAGCCGGCGTCTCGGGCGAGCATCGATTCTCGTGTTCCAATCCTCGTAATTCGAAAAGGACAATCGGGAGGAAAAGGAACGAGTGCGGAAGAGCCCCGGCTCTTCCATCTCGAACAGATCCCAGGCAAAGTGCATTCGATGAATCCCGTGAATTCTATTTACATGAGCATCCAATATACCGCTCCCTTCGGGCGCAATGCCAAAAACAATATAAAACATCCATCTTTTCCGGCGAGTGTACGTTTCAAGGCGACTTGTCTCCGTGACCCAGACTGAGCTCTCATAGATAAGTCTCGTTAAATTAACAAAATTCGCATAATTCGGAGTTCAATTTGAATGAGCTTACGTGACCTTGGTTTGACCCGGTGACTCTGAAAATGATACCTATGTCGATTCTGAACTCCCATCATGTAAATATATGACAGGCGAGTCTCAGAAAAAAGCTCCCACATCCTGGGATTAATTTTCCGGAGCTCAGTTTTGTGTATGCATCAGATCGAGCATTACTGCTGTGTATGCGTCTACACAAAGCACGCTTGCGGCTTCCATCTTGCCTTGTTGCCGGGTATTACGTGTCAAGAGTGCGCCCCGAAACGTAGACCAATTATATAAAGCGTAACTTGGGTAAACTCGCGGAGCCACGAAAAGACGAAGCGAGATTACGGTAGCGAAACCGGGCCCGCGTTTCCTCGCAGGATTTACGCCGCTTCGGACTGAAAAACGGAGATTTATCGGGGATAGCGCGGGTGCCCCGGAGAAGCTCGCGACTTTGCTCCGTGGTCGCATCGATCGGACATTGCGGCGTTTCGGGTTTTCGAGTTTCAGGGGGTGTTATCGTGGGACCAGGAGGACCGAAAGTTTTCCCCCAACAATACACAAAATTTGGGAACCTTTTGTGTCGTTTTCGATGGTGTAAATCGTGTAGGAGTGTGATTTTGTGATTGTTGAGCTTTTTTGTATCTAGATTATATAAGTATAGAGATTTGGGATTAATTTTACATTTAGACCAAGATTATTTGGATCGGACATATTTAAAATGTTTTCGTAGGGTGTACAAATCATCTTTGGTACGTATTTATGAGAAGTATATGTGTCTTGTAATTAAGTGAAAAATGACGTTTTAGATTTTTATGGTTACTTTATCGCCTTTTCAACAAATTTTCCCGATAACAAACACGCCGGTATTCCATCGCGGATTTCTAGAAAATCCTTTCAAGTGCATTGAAACGTAGCAACTGTTTACTTAAGTAATTCGAGACGTGGTAAAAAACTTCTCGCTCGCTCTGGAATTTCCGTTTGGTTTTCAGCTTACTTTCGTGATTTTACGATGAACAAAGTCAGTAAACCATGACAAAAATTGCTTACATGCACAATTTTCTTTTCTACGGAATTAGGATGAAGAAAAATTAGTAAATCTTTACCTATTTCAACAAAAGTGGGTTGAATAAGTATGAGCAGGAAATTCCGAAAATTCCAAAACTACACAATTTTCTAACTCCAAAATTCTTTAAAATTTCTTCGATCTCAATATATACAATATCCAAAACCTTCCAAATTCTCGAAATATTTTATAATTCCAGAAAGTTCCAAATTCGCAAAGCTCGAGAAGCTCCAAAAGTTCAAAATTTCACAATGTTCCGCAACTTTCATTCATTCACATCGCAATTTTAGAAATTAATGCGAATTAAAAAATCCTGAAACTTCGTATCTTTGACGCTTCAAAATTCGCTCAAACTCGTAACAACTCAAAAATCCCAAAATTCCACGACTCGCGAAAAATTACCGAGCCCCCCCAACCCTCAACTACCATGCAACACCCTCAACATCAAAAAACCACCCCTTTCCACCCCACACCCCCCTCCCCAACCCTTCGAAGAAATATTCACGTCGTCACACCTCGAACACCGCGTTGATTTACACCCGGATCGGTACCACCATCCCCCAGACGTATTAACGACGTGCCTCGGCGAAGACGAGCGCCGCATATCGACGCGAGCCATTCCACCATTACCATTTCCGCGCGCGAGAGCTCTGTTAAAATAGCGTTAAGGGGGCGGTAGGGGGGCGGCTACCCTCTGTCCCTTGGCTCGTAATTTCGCATATTACACCCGTTCGTTATTTATTTAGGAACGATATTTCAAGGGAACGGCTCCCGCACGCGCCGTCTCTTCGTATATTTGCATCCCGAGGAAACGAGAGAAAACGAGGGCGCGAGGATAGGAAAAGAAAGATGGTGGGTATCGGGCGGAAAAGGAGCGTAGGATGAAAGGGGAGGGGGGGGGGGGTGAATCGTGATAGTGACACAGCTTGGAGAACTGCAAGACGATAGCACGAAGGAAAGGGGAGGTGGTAGAAAAGGAGCCGAGGAAACTCGCGAAAAGTGGGAGGAAGCGAGAGGAAAACAGTTCTCCGCGACCGGCGAAAAAGGGACGAAGAAGGGCTTGATTTAGTAGCATTTTCCCGAGGAATACTCGCGCGATAATTCAGAAGGACGCGACGCGAATACTTACCACCTTGCGCCCTCGATTCTTTCCCGTCCCTTTACTTTTCGTTTTTTTCCCTTTTTTTCATTTCGCTGTGTCTTCCTCGTCCATTACTTTTTCCTGCCCTTGTGTTTCCAGTGTCTTCTTATGAGAGAACCGACGGTTTCACGGATTTTACCGGGGGTGGCTGGAGGATTTTTGTTTTTGGATTCGAGAATGTTTTTTAGGGTGTTTTTTGTTGGGTTGAAGACGTGCATAGTGAGAAAAATTTGGTTTTTCGAAATCGATACTTCCCATCTAAAAAAAGCATGTCAACATTTGATTCACGAATAATATCTCCTTTCTCTCGTTGACGCACCGAATATTTTTGTATGTCACCATCATCTCAAATTGATGCATTATTAAATACCTCGTACTTCGTGAACTATCCAAAATAATAACAATCATCAAAAACGCCATCCACCCGAATAGTTGAACGGCTAGATTAGCAGAACAGCGGTACCGAGGAATCTTGGCTCGTTACTCAAAAGTCGGGGAGTTTGCGGAGCCGAGGCATTGTGAAACCGCGAGCATTGTGCGTCCCTCAACAATGGACGACTTGTTGATCGACCCGAGTTGCCGAACTTTTCTCCCCCCGGCTCTGTTTCTTCCTACGCGCATTAAAACAAATTTCAGCCTCCCGATACGCGAGCGTACGTCGCGAACTTTTCTCTCGGTTCCTCGTTGGCAAGCGAGACGCAACGTTTGCTCTCGGGTGTCGCGTTTTTGCAGCGCCTGAATTTAATTTATTAACGCCTCGTGTTTTGTTGCTCGCTGTTGCCTCGCTACGTGTCGTGCAATAGTAACGACCGGGGGACACATGCTCGGGAAACTTCGCAGCATTTCTCGGGAAAAACGACATTCTGAGAATATTCAAGTGAAATTTTATCTACGCCGCCACCGGATACTTCGGGAGCTGAATGGAATTTAAACAAATTTTGTTCAACGTCGTTTTTCCTGCGCGATATTTCCAGTTTCGTTTGTAACGGGAACGTGACGCGATGCAAATTTTGTTTCGGGGTTGGAAAATTCGGGAATTCTTCGGTGAAAATCGCGGAATTTTCAGAGTTTTTATTTCTAAGACAAATTACATGAATTCTTATACTTTGACGGAAATTTTTTAGATTTTTATTTTGATTTTCAATTTGTTGACTATATTTGTTCATTCATCTCCTCATATATGAAAAATTTGTCCCTGGTCATCCAAACTCGGACGATATGAGACAATCGTTATCGATAAGACGTTTGCATCCCAAAAGCTACTCGAGCAGCGTCGCGCACGCGTTTTCGAGATCGCTGTTTGCGAATCGACCGTCGAGTTTGCGAAGCAGCGGACCAAGTCGGATCCGGATCACACAATTTCGGACGCCGGGCCACGTCCCGAGCGACGTCTGACGGTCTAACAGATGTCGTTTGGCGAACTGCCAAGTGGTGTTTCATTTCGAGTTTGCATTGCGCTTCGGATTCCGTTCGTACGCGGATTTTCAGAGGACCAAGCTATTGCGCTTTTTGTTCTACTTGAGTTTTTTCCCGGACGATTCTCATCCTGCGATTATGGGACGAGGGGTTCACTGAAGTTTGGGGTTGTCAGAGAATAGTTGAGGGGAGGAGTATGATTTCGAGAGAAAAAACGTGAGCATACATGAGTTTGATGCTTGTGGACTCATGGGCGATTTTTTAGCACTGTTAGTAATTACTGAGGGTTTTCAAATTTTAGAAATCTTACAGACAATAGTGCACAGAGAGCATGATATATTCATTTGAATTTTCGATTAATTCCGATGAATACCGAATTCGAATTATATGAATAATAATAATAGGACCCGAAACCCTTCATTTGCTGGGTAGAAAGCAGCCCGTTCTGTTCCCAACTCACGCTACTATTCCAAAACGCGCGCAAACCCTCCGTATTAGGTTAACGTCGCAAATAATGGCGGGCGAGAGGAAGGATGAGCGAGTACCGCGCGAGCTTCGCTTAACCGCGAAATATGCTGCCGCGTTATAAAACGCTCCGGGGAGATTTCTCTGGAAAGACGAATAAATCGCCCGGAAAAACAGCGAAGGTTGTCTATAAACAATGGTTTTACTCGCAGTCCGAGTGAAGCAGGAATTTCGAGGCACTTGGCACATGCTTTTCTACACTTGCAGTAGAGCTTCCAGTTTCCAAAACGAGTGATTCCAGTGAATAAATGTGTTCTCCAAAATTCTGAGTCTGCTAAAATTTTAAGAATTTCATAAAAAGTCGTCTCTGAAAAAGCTTTCCTCGACAATTCAAAACTTGAAAGAACAAAATTACGAACGATTTATCAAAATTTCTCCAAAGTCCAACAATTCTGTAATATTCTCCAAAATCAGTCAACATTCTAGAGAATTCGTAAACTGTAGGATATAACATCTTTTATTCAACTAGAATGATAATTAATCGTTAAACTCCAAGAAAGAAATTCAAGTCTAACCCCTACTTCCAATTCCCACCCCCAACTCTTGGATTTCGCCACTGTTCCGGTCCCTCAATCGCGAGCAACGAGACTTGGGAATGCGTCCAAGTGGGTTGCATCCTTCTGCGCAATTTCGTGCATTACAACGGAGGCGGTACGATCAATTTAAATTCAACGACGGCGCTTCGCCGTTGCCGGGGAAATGGAAAGAAGTGCAGATTAGGTGCCGAGAGAAGCTCCCCTTGATCTCCCCCGGAAGAGATGAGAAACTCCGATTAACCGAATTTAAAACTCGGCGATAAATTATGCATGATTCTTTATTTGTACCGACGCTTCCGCCGTCCGCGTGCTCTAATGAGAAGCTCGCCGGGAATACCTGATTATTGTTTTACGAATTCAGGACGTTGTGCCGGAATGATTTTTAATCACTCCATTAAAATTCCGCGGTGGCGGTTTCTTCGGGAATGCGGGAGTTCTTTAGTATCTTGAATAGGGGGAAAGAGGTGGCTTCTGGTTTTTATTTAGGGGTTGAAAGTGACGAATATGGACATGTTTGAATATACTTTGGAGGGTCGAAAAAAGTGCATGAAAAAAGTTTCAATTTTCCAAAAACTATCTCCATATCATCATTCATTACATTCTTTTCGTCAGGAGAAAATCTAATTATTTCATCCCCTTTTTTGCGGACGTGAAACACGCATGAATATTTATCTGGAATTTTACACGGACCTCGCTCTTTGCGATGTATATATGCGCGGTACCATGCCAAGGGAGGATGTATGTAACTTAATTTTCCAAAGGTGTTTATTCATCTGCATATTTTATATGAGAGGGTTGGTTGAGCATGGCGCAGCGATGCGCGATAATAAAATGAGAATTAAACACCTTACGTCACCTGTTGAAGAGCGCTGCTGGCGAGGTCTCGGATTCAATTAAAGTAATGCTCTCGTTATTTTTTACCCGGTAGATGGGTAATGAAGTGGATTAATTATTCAAGGGTGGTGAGGCTTGAAAGTCAGCTGTATCGTTGCATCGTAGTGGGTGATAAAAAGAAACTGTTATCAATTTGAGCAGATAGGATGATAAAAATTCTTTCGAGTCATACGTGGTACATTTTGGGGTGAAAAAAACCCTTATTGTTTGTTTTTCGGTACTCATCATGAATTTTACCATGACCATGGGGGTGGGAATTTCAGTATTTTTTCTACGAAGAAAGTTCAACGAATTCTCGAATTCTTGCTCCAGATTGTTATGGATTTTTTGATAAGGACCCAGCTGGCTAAGACTCGGGCTTTTAGACGCTCGTAAATTCTGATAAAGCGAAATTGGGGCCGACCTAACGAACTTATGTTCCCCGCGCATTCGGCGAACGCGCAACGCGGAAGCGTGAGACCACATATTTCCTTCTTCGTCCGGGCACGTACCCCGCTAACGAGGTTTCCAACGGTGCGCTTGAGACCCGGCTCCCAGCTTTCCGGAAAAGAGCGAAACCTCAAAGGAATATTAGGCGATCCTCACAAATCCTCGCACAGATCCTCTTTTCTGCCAACACTTCGCGAAATGGAGTCACCGACACTTATTTTGCGGAGGATATAAGGATTTTATGTTTTAGCAGTTATTAAGAATTTCTGTGGAGCTTCGTTTGGAACTTCTGGATCTAATATTGAAGAAGATTGAGTAAGTTGTAGCTTCTGAAGGTTTTTGTGAATGTTTTGAAAAAAAAAAAAAAAAACGGAATTTAAGGATAGTTATGGTTTTCTATTTTAGCAAATTTGATTTCATAGAGAATGTATGAGATCTTGTAGAATAGATTCCGAAGTTTCAAAACAATTGGGAATTTCCATAAGAAATTTCGGTAGAGTTTGAAAATTTTTATTAGAAATTCGGAATTCTTATCGGGAATTGAGAAATCTCATAAAATTTTAAAAAATTTTATGAAAAATAGAGGCATTTTTTGAGGTATCGCAAATTCTTTAGAGGAATTCAAAAATCGGACATTCTTATAATAAATCTAAGAAGTTTACGATATTTAAGAAATCATCAGACAACATTCGGAAATCTTATAAGATTTTAGAAATTCTTGTAAGAAATTCGGAATTCTGAAGAAAAATTGAAAAATCTCATGGAACTGCGAAAATAAGTATACGAAATTTAGAAATCTCATAAGATTTCGAAAATATTCAGGAGAAAATAGAAAATCTTGTAAGATTTTGAAAATTCTTATGGAAAATTAGGAATTGTTTTAAGATTTAGCAAACTCTTTTGAGAAATTCAAGCATCGAAAATTCTTATAAGAAATCCACAAATTTTACGATACATGTTTCAAAAATTATTAGAAGAAATCCGAAAATCTGACGAGATTCTGGAAATTCTCAGAAGAAATTTAGAATCGTGACAAAAAACTGAAAAATTTCATAACATTTGAGAAATGAGTATGAGAAATTTAAAAGTCTTATAAGAGCGGCAAAAATCTCGAGAAAATCAAAAATTTCATAAAATTCTGTCAATTCTTGAGGAATTTTTTATGATCTCGCGAATTCTTATGAGACATTCAAAACTCTGAAATTCTTATAAGAAATTCAAATATTCCATTATATTTCAGAAAATATCACCAGAAATTCAAAACTCTCAAAATATTCTGGAAATACAAAGAAGAAATTCGAAAATCTTGTAAGATCTCGAAAATTCATATAAGAAATTCAGGAATAAGAAATCAACAAAATTTACAATACATGTTTCAAAAATTATTATGAAAAATCCGAAAATCTTACGAGATTCTCGAAATTCTCATAAGAAATTTGGAATTATGACGGAAAATTGAAAAATCTCATGAAATTTTAGAAATGAGTATGAGAAATTCAGAAATCTTATGAGATTGGCAAAAATCTCGAGAAAATCGAAAATTCAATAGAATTCTGTCAATTCTTGAGGAATTTTTTCATGATTTCGCGAATTCTTATGAGACATTCAAAACTCGGAAATTCTTATAAGAAATCCAGATATTTCAATACATTTTATAAAATGTCACCAGAAATTTAAAAATCTTGAAATAATCTGGAAATACTAAGAAGAAATTCAAAAATCTTGTAAGATCTTGAAAATTCATATAAGAAATTCAGAAATTTGCCATGATCTTCCGGATTCTTATAAGGAATCTTGAGGATAATACACTTCGACAGATCCGGTAATAAGTAAAATCATCCAATGAAGGTTCAATTTAAGCCTAGTAAATGATCCGAGATTTTTCAACTTCATAAAGTCAAATGAAACTAAACTTCTGAGCTGATCTGCTATATTCCAGTTGAAAATAGAAGATATTTTTGGTAACTCCATAAGAACCGTGATAGTTTCCATCGAAATGAAGAAAATGGAAAACGCCAAGAATGTAGAACATGCGGGAGTGAAAATTCCGAATAACATCACGATTTTCGTAATTCAGAAAATCTTCCTACAAATCAATCACGAAAACAAAAAACTCAGAATGTCATCCCAAAAAATTCCCCAAAACTTCCTAAACCCATAAAAGATCTCGAAAAACCCAGCAACAGACTAACCTCATCGACGTCAGGAATGAATTAAGATTCGTGTTGATTCAAGAGCGAGCATTTGACTCGGAGTCAACAGCGTCAGGTGAGGCTGGAAAGTCCTAAAGCATCCCTTGAGTGCCACCGTTACTCGTAGCTACGTAGATATAGCAACGTCATCCTCGGGGCTCGCGTCGCCGGTGCTTAGGCTTCCGCACACGCACACCGAGGAAGCGCCAAAGGCACACTCGAGCGAGAAATTCAGGAGATTGCGACCAACAAACAACCGGCAGCGCGTTGAGAGGCTGCCACTCGCTCCCAGTCAACTCGAAACTCGAATATTCGCAGCTGTTGATTTCGCTTCTTGGACTAAACTCGCACTTGCTTAATCTTAATCCTTTCCCATAACAGAAGTACGCCGTCATTTGGCGTATTAATTCGTCGCTAACGGAGACGCTACAGGGATGCTTTCGACGTTTGAGGAGTAAACACGAGTTATGATGCGGGAGCTCGGGGCTGGATGGTTTTCGGATTGTTTGCTCTTCGCGAATGATGTTTCGGAAAGGGTGTGTTTGAGTTTTGTGTGGGAGCACGAGCTTTGAGCTGTTTTGATGTGAGGGTGGGTGGTTTGGGGGCAATTCTAGACTCGTATTTTCCGGATGGGGGTGGAGAAAATTGACCCCTCTCACGGAAATTACCCTCAACTTGAGGGTTAACCCTCAAGTTGAGGGGAATTTCCTCAAGGGCTGTGCTTGAGCTTTCTGCTATGGCAGAGTACATACGTTAAGGTTACAAAATTACGGTTACAAATTGTAATCCATCACTTCGACTTCTAATTAATAAAAAATCTACACCCGAATATATGGATAGTGGTATTTTTTCTGACGTTATGAATGTATTTTTCTTTACTTCAACCCTCGAAGACTCTAAGATCCCCCAGGTCCGCATAATTTGCAACCACCGTAAAGCACGATTTTTCTCAAGTCATAACGTCATTTTTTACACCTTGTATTCTCGTTCGCAAGCACGAATATCGTTAAAACCCGTCATTTTTCACCCGCCGCCTCGAACCTCAAGTTAAACGTCGGTGTATTGGGATCCGTCACAATCGCGCGGCGCAATCAACACACCGAATTACGCCAACTTTATAAAGCCGCGATAAATCTCCGCGAAGCGCCTGCAACTTTGCGACATTATTTTTTCAAATAGTATTTCCCGCAATAAAAAGTTTAAGTAACTACCAAACTTCAGTCTCGTTTAGCAAATTTATTTCCCGGCGCCGAGCTTTGCAACCCCCCTTTTCCCGCTGCGCCTAAATACCTTTCCCTGCTTACTTTGCGTCTCTTTCAACTCTTTTTCGTCCGTTTTTTCTTTGTTAAAAACACAATTACACTTTGATACTTATCTTATAAGTGACGTAATGTAATGATACTTGGGTACATTTTTCCGGGCGGGAATCAATTGTTTCTTAAACAATTATTTCATCCCTGTTACTGATGAACAACGTATTGTTCCCAATTAATTACGGCTGACACAAGATTCAATGAAGCTCGAGAATCCTTACAACTCACGAACTTCGGCTGGATGTTCCCTGCCACATCGATTTAGGTGACCCAAATGTATTTCACGATAACGAAGAAGCCCTAAATTCGTGAACTCCGACAAATGGCTATCAGCGAGTATGTAACGGATGCAATTTATGATCAAGTTGGGATCGAGGGCCTAATGGACCTTGAGTCCCATATGGTCTATTAAATCCAGGGCATAATGGGTGGGTTGTTTATTAGTCGCAGGGTGGCGGGAACCCTTAGCTCGAGGGTCATTATATTCGAGGGTCTATTGTATCAAAGGTCCGAGCTTTTGATTTCCGATGTTGGAACAACCAGTCTATCAAGGATGAAGAAGTGCATTTTTTCATGAATAAATCATCAATTTTTCTCAAAAACAAATTCTTCAATAACACATAACCCATAAAAAATCCAATGCAAGCACCTACCAAAACTTGTCCAACTTCGGAACATTCCTCCTTCTTCTTCGCAACTCCCAGAGTACAATATTCACGACCTCACGAAACTTGTATCTCGACTTAATTTAAACATCACCCACTCCGCCCTTTCCCCCGCGCGCAATCGGGAGTCCAGGACAAACACGAGCCATCGCGAAATAAGAGGCCACTCAAGCCGGAATCCCGAATTAGTTCCGCGCTTACCCCGAGGTACTTGAGGTGTGAAGTTGGAAGCGGCGTCTAACTTGGCTCCCCTTCCCCCGAAGCGAAGAACAATTTTGCAACATCCTCCCCGGTCGTTTTTGCCTCCATTTCGCCCCTTCGCTTTCTATCATTGTCATTCCTTCTTCCTCTTTTTAGCCGCGAATTACGTCGTTGTTCCTTTTCTTCCCCTCGACTTGCCGTCACTCCGTTGCGCCTCGTTGCCGACACGTTTTCATTCTAATTAATTCAAATTCCGCGCCGACCACTTCCGCTTTTTCCCGCCCCCTCGGAAAATTCGCCAAGATGCGTTGAGTTTTTTTTTCTCTCCGACCGCGCGCATCGAGTCGGGAAATTTGTCGGGTTGGTCTGAGTTCCGGTGTCGGTGGGAGGGTTGGGGGATTATTCTATGAGTGTTTCCTGGAGCAACAGTTCGAGTATATCACGCGAGCTGATTTACCCGAAATTCGGTATCGTAAGGTATCATCAAATTACAAAATTTCACGGTTTTTCAACTGGGAATGAAAAATCGAGAATTACGAAAACAATTAGGGAGTATCTAATTTTTTTAACAGAAGCAAATTTTTACGATCTTGACTACGCTGGAGAAATTGCCAATGATTTTCGAAATTTTGGGAAAATCTTTTGAATGCTGAAAATTTTAGGAGAACTACGACGGATGAAATTTAAAAAGTTCGTGTGACGACGAAAATATAATATTGAGCGGTACCAGTAAAGCTGATAGTTTAACCGGGAGTCTGTGGAAGTGGGAGGGTAGTTGTCGCGTCTGGAGCCCCCGGAGACTTTATGCTAATAGAAGTTGTTGTAGAATGTCGTCCTGAGCCGCTAACACGCTCGCGCCACCTTCGTCTACGCACACGTGATCGCCGGTTTCATGCAAGACATGGCTCGAGAGTTTGTTAATATACTCGAACGGAGATTACTTGTTTGTAAGTGCAACCAGAACACTGCAATCGAGCTGTTCAGGCGCGCTCTACATGTTACTCGCGAATCGATTTCTCAAGTGCCGGAGCTTTTTCCGAACTTCACGGAATTAAAGTAAAATTCCACTTTTCGAAATAGTAGAAAGATTCAACACAATTCGAATAGTAATTATACGTGAATTTTCCATCAATATTTTTTATCATTTTGGGTCAATTCTCACTATTCCGAAGAATATATAAAATTTTTTCAAAAAATCCAAAAATATTGCAAAATATTATGGATTCCAATCAGCTCGAATCTTTAGCAATTTTCCGTGTAATCTGTTTTGCGAGCACCAGACCCAGAAATTTGTAACCCCATGCTAAAGCCCTGCTGCCGGGGGAAAAAGGTTAATCGATTCCACCGTGTGTTTTAACTCATCCCGGATTTAGGTAAACTCATTCCCCAAATCCCCTACCCTTTATTTTCGAGACGAGCGCATCCAGCATTTCCCGCACGAAGAAAACACAATTTCCCGCTCGCGTCGGAAGTTTGGCGCCATTACGCGGCAAACACGCGCGGGACCTTGTTCTGGATTACGCGCTTACATGAGCGCATCGAATTTCAATTTGCGCAGATCTGCCTCCCCTTTAATCGGAACCCTTTTTTCCCATAAATCAGTGGCGCGATCAAAAAAGATTCTCCGGTGTCGTTTTGACTCATCAGAATTCTTGATTGTTGAATCAAAAAATTATCATTCCGCAAATTCCGAATTCTTTTGATGTCATTGAAATTCTCGAATCTACATCAAAATTCAGTTAATTCGATTTTAATAGACGAATATATCCACTCTCTGAATACTTGTGGAAATTTTTTTATATTTGATCGATTTTTCGAATTCAGGTACTCCAAAAATCGTTGAATTTTGATGATTTTAATAAGTCCCAACGCGAAAAGACATAACAATGTTTTCTCATTGCACCGCAGACATTCACTGAAGCATTAGCGTATCGCGGTAGTTATGCCCGGGAAGTCGCTCCCGCTCCCAAGTTATTCCCGAAACCGGGAGTTTGCCGGACCATCTTCGTCTCGCGTCCTTTACCTCGGAACGACCCACGACGACGGTATCTGGCGCGACATTAACACCCGGCGATTACGCTGCGTAAATGGAAGAAACTCGGCCATTCAAATTCAAGGGAGCTACACCTAAATCCCGTTACCCAGCGTTTATATATTCCGCTTCACGCGAAACGACGTCTCGCGCCTCGGAACGTTTTCGTTAAACGTGAGTATCAACGAGGCGACAAGGAAATTAAGAAGACATCGCACCGGAATACTTAAATAAGAATGAGATGATGATTTTCGTCGAGGTTGGCTGGGATGGGATTGATTCTGAGTGATTTTGAGAAACAATATGGTTGATCGATATTGCAGCGCGATTTTGGCGATTTTTGGGACTCGAAATCCGAAAAATCGGAGTTTCGAATATCGAGATTTGTTTGCTCGCAGACTGGGAAGTTTGAGAATTTGAAAAAATTAAATAAAAACGTTAAACAATAATAAATTGTATTTTTCAAAATATCAAGTTCTTAATGTACGATCTTTGTCTGAATTGAAAAATTCTTCATTTGCCAAAATGTACCTTAAGGCTTTGAAAATTGGCAAAATAGAATGTAGGAGTCGAAAAATCTGTGAATTTCGAATTCCATACACTCGGATACAAAAATCAAATAATTTCTTAATCCTGAATCTTTAATAACAAAATTTCTGTATGCATTGAAACACCAGATATTCAAAATTTCGCGAAACGTGAAAATTCACACATAAAGTTGAAAAAATTCGATGACAAGCTACACCCCCTCCCCCCCCCCCATAAAATAGGCGAAACAATACAGTTCATGAAAATGTGTTGCTGAGAAGCAAAAAACCGGGATTTTCGCGCTCAAAACCACTTTGACCGGGCATTAGTGCACGGTCGTTCCGTGCGTTGAGGTAATTCTTCGCTTCTCGTTTAACTGCCTCGTTTGGATATGCATTCTCATTTCGCGTTCAGCTCGCGTTGTTTTACTTTTACACGTATTACCCTCGTTTTATTTCGGCCGACAGAACGGTGTACAGCCGAGGCAGCCGACACAATGTGCGCCCGCTGTAACGCTATTTCACCCGGGTCCTTTATTTTGGCACGAGCTTTGTGCACGTACGAGCTGTCAGTTTATTACGAGTCGGTTCTTCATTCTTTTCCAAAAACGGCAAATTCAAGAAAGAAAACGAGCCCGATTTTTTCCCCAGGGAAATGCATCTTCTCAAATGATAGTCAAAACTGGATGACTGATTCAGAAATTGACTCGAAATTGAATGTAAATGTATTTCTTTCGATATCCCATGCAAGTCGGAATTGATGATTGAACCAATAATTTTTCCAAAAATATGACAAAATGCAAAAAAAAGATTGATGGATATATTCCTTGAAGTTTTCGGAGTTCCAGTCATTTATCAATGACAGAACTTGAATGATTCCGGAAAAAAAGCTCTGTACATGCACCAGATTGACCTTTAAAAGCTTGATGGAAAGAAATCAATCGTCCGGCCACGCGAGCTCGGCGAAGTTCAAGTTGCATCCAAGCCCGCAATGACAAAGTGGCGGTCAGTGGGTCTATGAACAGCGTGTAAAATATCCCCGGGGACGATTTTCGAGGATTACGGGATTCCCTCGAGCGTGCACGGCCTGCGTGTCCCGACGCCGTTGGTACACGGACTTCCCGACACGGTATTAAACTTCCGGAAAAAGAATTACCGAGGTGTTACCACGTTGTTAACGATCTTAAATCTCGTCGTTCGTCTTGGAAGCGTCCGCCATCTTTCTTCTTTATTTCCCAGCCGCAATTTTTTACCGCGCCCCTGAATTATTGGATCGTTATCGCGATAATTGCGCCGCCGTGAATTTGTTTAAAAGAGCCACGGATTTTTACTATTACTTTGCTGCATGAAGATGAATGTTGTTGTAGATTAGAAAAGTTTAAGGTGAAAGGAACGATTAATGTTCTATTTTGACAAATTGCAAGCTCTGATTAAAAGGGACATTTTTTATAGGGTGCGGAATTTTTAAATTTGAATATAATCTAGGTTAGTTATGAAGTTTTTCAGATGCTGAAGAGGTTCCAGAAATTGCGTCGAAACAAAATTTTTGAGTAAATTTCTAAAGCTGCGAACTTTTTTTCCAATGAACTTCTTACGAAGAAATTGATGAAAAAAAAGAATGAAATTTCGTAGCATATAAAACCGAATTTCACGTCACTTCCGTAGTACGCGAAATTCGCTTCATCTCTGAAAAAGCCCAAATCCCAGGGCGTCCACGTCAAGGAACGACAATCGGAGCGTATGAAATAATGACTTTACCTTATTTCCCAAGGTGCGGCGGGCGCGTAGATCAAAGACTTGAATTTTGCACGATCTTTTGAAAGCGCGAGCCATAAAGAACGAAATTTTCTAGTTTAGGTTTATGCAGCCGCAGTCAATAGACTTCCCAAGTCACGAGGGATAAGGAATTCCGCGAAAATGCAAAGCTCCGAGTCACACGAGTCAAGCCGAGCTTGCACCCTCGACCTTTGCCTCACTCCCGGAATATCTCCACGCTAAAAACGTTCCCCGTCGTTAAAGAAAGAACTTTGACGCGAACGTGGCGAGGAGACAAGACACTTCAAGCTCCCTTTTTACCTGATATTTTTAATGGTGTTAAAATGCGACTGGAGTGACGAATTTTCAGGAAAGAAGCTCACAAGTTCTGCATTCATACAGTGTTTGCATGGAATTATTGTAATAAGCTAGATTTTATGATTTGCAATCTTCGAAATTTGTCCTTTGAAGTTTTCTAATGACGTGTCGAAGATGATTCGACGACTCTACATGAAGTAAACGAATGACGATTAAGAAGTAACTTTTTTTTCGAGGTTCACATCAAAGGTTTTAAAATGTTCATGAATTACGAGGCTGCACTTTCAACCTCACGCTTTCCGGTCACAATCACTAAAAACTTTTCCAAGTATGAACACCATATAAGTCGAAGAAAAGCTGAAAGGCGATAAACCACAATAAGCCGAGGTATATTGGACGTTGTAATGCGTTGGCCCTTTGGAAAGGGCGCCGGGCGAAGTGCTCTAATAACTCCCTCCCGAGGAAAACTCATCCCGAGGCGCCTTTGTTTCTTTGGATATTCCCATATTCGTCCCCCCTTTATCTCACTTAGCTCTCGCTGTGTCTATATGGAAGCCATGCCTCCCTTCCGAAAAGGAAGTGTCGAAAGTAAGGGACGCTTCCGCAACTGCTATCGGAAGAGGCGAGAGTTCAAGTTCGAGACGCCGCGTCTCGAGCGAGAACCGCAAAGTGCGACGGCGACGCAACTTGCTCGTTGCAATGTGTTTCGCTCTTCAACTGCGAGACTTTCTTCAGAGGGGAGGAATTAGGGATTTTCCACGATGGATTTTCTTTCATTGTTGACGTAAGTTAAGGTCAAGTCGGAGGTTATTTAAACTGGAAAATATTTGAGCTTCCACATAAATTGACCAAGAATTTTGGGGAAAACAGAGGAAGAAACGAGTTTGGAAACTGCAGCCCTTAGGAATCTAGCCCTTTGAGTACCATGATCTAACAAAGAGAAGCGAAATTGCGAAACACTCGTCGTTGGTGTATTTTAATTCAAATCCTTGACCTCATGTTTCAGTTATTAAGTTTGCGCAGCGGCGCAATAATACACATTTCGTGCTCGCGAGGCAGAATGAAGCGTCGTCTGACCACACACGTATACTTACTACTGGCGCGCGCGCGGCCCCAATAATTCAGCGCTGCGGATCCACAGCCGCGAGATCATGCAAATTTGAGCAAACTGCTTTTGCCGCCATGATAGCCGACGATGCGATACGGCAATTTTTCAAACCGTCTTTGCATATTCATGAGCTGACTGTAATTAAAAGCGAGTAGCTTCTTCAGTTTTGAGAATTGGAGATTGTGTCTCCTTGGGGTCGTCGTGTCGAATGAACAATTCTGAGTACGCTGAAAATAAGCTCGTAGACCGAGGAATTCGAATTGATATATGAAAATAACCCTAATAGCTGATTTATTTTCGGGCAAAGGATCTTACTTACAGAGTGATGAATTTTTGACTTGCTGCTAGTAAGAATTGGATAATATGGACTTAAAAATACTTATGTATTAAATAATATATGTATACGTAATATTATTTGTATACTTACGATTAATTGCTAGCTAACGAAAAAAATGAACAATTCAGGATAATTATGGTTTCCTTAAGACTTCAATTTCATGAAGAATTTACGAAATCTCATGGAATACATTCAGAACTTTCGAAAAAGTTTGCAAATTTTGATGAGAAATTCGGAATTCTGATGAGAAATTAAAAAATCTAATGGGATTTTGAGAACAGGTATGAGAAATTCAGACATCTTACTGAATTTCACAAATTCTGGAAGGGAATCGTTGATTTTAGAAAATTTTGGAAATGTTTACAAAAAATTTGAGAATTTTTTCAAGACTTCGGAAATTTTCATGAGAGGTTCAAAAATCGAAAATCTCTACGAGTAATACAAAAATTTTACGCATTTCAGAAATTATCAGAAGAAATTAGAAGATCTCATTGAATTTTGGTATCTCTATTTAGAAAATTTGAAATCTGATAAGAAATTGACAAATCTTATGAAATTTTAGAAATGAGTATAAGAAATTTATTAGTCTCATAAGATTTCACAAATTTTAAGGATAAAATCGAGAATCTCTTAGGATTTTGAGAATTCTAATGGAAAATTCGAGAATTTTCTCAAGACTTCGATAATTCTTATGAAAAATTCAGAAATCGGAAATACTCATAATAAATTCAAAAATTTTACGATGTTTCAGAAATTATCAGACGAAATTC
>JAPYZK010000389.1:0-28229 GCA_030522785.1 Platygaster equestris
AATTTCGGTTTTTGAGATTTAGGAGTATTAGAGTTTTAAATTAAGTTTGACGTTTCAAAATTTTATTTTTCCGAGAGTTCGAACTTTCAAATTTTCACATTCGAACTCGAAGTTTTTCCATGTTTCACTGGACACCCTGATAAAAGAGAATTTCATTTTTCCTGATAAGAACGTGCATGCATTCAAAAAGGTGCCTCCCAAATGATAAGGAAAGAGCTTTCTCGAGGAAAGAGCGCAACGGAAGCGCAAAGGCAATGAATTCTTTTTCGATGACGCAGAAACAACGCGTTGATTACTTGGCTTCCTATAAAACTTTGCAGAACGCATCGATGGTACCCAGCAGCCGACGAGTGTTTGCAACGTGGAATATTACGGGCTGAGTTCACCGATAACAGGGACGGTTGTTCGCCCCGAGCCACGCCAACTTTCCTTCGTGAATGGCCATGTAAAATGCAAGCAGGAGTTTATACCAGCTGCCAACCAATCGATCGTTATAACAGTACGATGTTTTTCCCTTTTTTTTTACGACCTCACGGTAAATTAAATTTGGGGGTTGCGTGTCGAGGACAGAGTTTTTTTGCTTTCCTTTTTTCAGGGCTTTGGAAGGGGGTTGCGAAAAAGTGGCTTCGTTAGGTTTTACACGGGTGAGTTTCGGTGGAAAAAGGCCGAAGGTGCTTGAAGTCGATCCAAGGGGAGGGGGTGATTTTTGGGGGAAAGGGTTTTTCTGAAGACTTCGTGAAATAATATACAGATTTTTCTACAGAATTAGTATGTTTTGAAAATTTTCGTAAAATTTCTGCATTACAGGAATTTCGAGAAAACTATTCGAACTTTTTGGACTTCATTGGAATTGCATCCAATTGCTATGCAGAGATTAACAGATTCTCTCGTAAAATCTCGACTGGTATTTTAACAGTTCTTGAATCAATCAACGTTGCTTGAACCAGTCAGAAAATGATTGATCCAAGTTTGGGGAGTACGCAAATAACGCGTCACTTCCAAAGCCCGATTTTTTCCAACCAAAAACTCTCTGCCCACGTATTTTCCACCCTTGTTTCCTATTTCAGGTTGACAGTAACTCGAGCCAACATTTTGACAGTCGGTGTTCGATTAAATGCGGCCGAAGCGGTTGCGTTTGCGACAGCAAAATTGATTTGAACGAGATAGATCACCTATCGGTCGTCACCGAAACCGAGCATGTTGTTACTTGCCTTTGTGGAAATTACAGAGTAAGTGGTTTCCTCCTCTCCATTTTTTTTGTCTCGCACGATAACTCAACCTTATAAAAATCCCAAAGGATACAGCTCACAAAAAATGTCTCCAATTTTTCGAATCCTATCTAAAAAATTCATGACTAAATTTTAATGATGATACGATGAAAGTCATTACTTTACTGTCTGGGAACGAACTTATTTTTTTACCCCCGAAGCTTACCACCCTCTAACTCAACACACAGTTGAACAGTGGTCAAAATCACACGTCGAAAAAAAAACCCCGACAAAACAAACAACCAAAGAAAACGAAATGGAAACGGGCAATCGATATGGGCATTGTCGTTTTCAGGATTGGCTGCCCGTGGGAATCCGCAGCTCAACCCCGATTTATGTCGAATGGACGAAATCCTCGACAAACGCGAGCGATTTTACCTTCAAGGTAAATTACAAATTCGCTGACGATAACATTTGTGGGGAGCACACCAGCGATAAACTCGAAGGCGATGTGAGCATCGGGATAGCCGCGAGCGCCGGCCACGAATTGAATCAATACTATCATCAAAAGTGCAAATGGATTTTGGACTCGCCTACGAATCGCCGATTAACCCTTGAAATTGATTCCTCGCAAGATGGTGAGTGTTTCCACGGGCCCGTGTGATCGATTTTTACGGCGTATTGCACCGATTGATTGGAACAATCATTCCGCGGCTTCGCCGAGGGGATTTATTTTTTGGAAAAACTGTTGCCGGATTCGGGATTTATTACTGAGTTTTTGTTCGATATCGGATTTGGTGCTTTGTAATCTCGTGGGAAAATTAGCACGGGAGTACATTTGGGATTCGTTACTTTTCGTTCGATAATCTCAAATGGAATGAAGTTTTTCAACGATTTTCGAAAGGGTACTTTTTCATAAATATGAAAATACGTCCACTTTCGAACCCAGTCACAGAATTTCCCTCCGATTTCCCTCGCGCTTCGCAATGTTGTGAAAAACCGGCAAGGTTTTTTTTTCGTAACAATTTTACGTCCGCAAAAGCACCGCTACTTTCGCCCGACTATCACGGCGTCGATCCCCCGGGACTTGGTTACACCCGCTGAATATTTCTCGAAATGAAACTTTGAACAACAGCTATCAATTATTCGCCGGTGCAGGGGGGGAAATGCGTCCCGTGGACACGAAGATATTTCTACAACGTCATAATTTATCGCCCCGGCCTTCGATGCGGCAAAAACCATTATTCTTCGTTAAATTATTCGTTAACCCTTCGACGCTCAAAGGGTGGAACGGAATCGACATGTTCCAGCGCGGGTCGCGGCTTTTTTCAACGCCCGCGGTTTCCGGCAGTGAAAAAAGCGCCTCCTGAAAACGCGCTTTTCAAACGCAATACAACTTTTCCGGCTCGGGGCGAATCAAAGGAACAAAAACTTTCATATCGCGGAGTTTTTCCTTGTGGGGGAAAAACATCGAACGGTTTTGGGAAAACTAATCTTTCGTTTCTCGTTTTGGAAATCGGAATGTCTACTTCAACACATTATTTTTTGAATCATTAGAAGTTGAAAAGACTAATTGTTTGGCTATTTCAGTGGCCAAAAGCGCCAACAACCAATTTAAACTTTGACAAATCAATTTTTGACTTCTTTTGAGATGTGAAAAATTGATTAATTATACTAATTATTCCTAACGAATAATAGTATCATTAAGAAAGTAATTGAAACTGCAATGACTAGTTCATGTATGTAGTAAAAATGCAATTATTTCAGACAATCAATAAACCTCAAACCATAACCATTAAAATTTCCCCATCCCCAAAAACACCCTCGAAACCACACCGCTAAAGTTCACTTTGTGACTGTGAAATGGCACGAAAAAAATGAGATCCAAAAGAACAAACGTCGCCCCGTTCAATCACAGGGCGCTGATATTAAAGGACCGAGGAATATTCGCGATTTTCTCATAAAGACGCTGAATAATGAGTTTTACTTTGTTACGCATCCTTAGAGCCAATTTGCGAAAATATTATCGCGAAGGGGAAAATAAATTGCGTTCATTTCTCACTCGGCCCGAGAGCGACGCATGTAGCAAGCGAGTTTTTCCTCCGTTTTTACAAAGTTAAAGAGATAGAGTGATGTGTGTAATTACTGCCGGTTTTAATTTTGCGTTATTCTTCTTTTTACAGTGCCATGCACAGCTTGGAACTTGACTATACACGAATACAATAAAACGAAAAAGGAAAACGCGGAAGGACCAAGATTACACACATTTTGCCCGAGAGACGCGCACAAAAAATTCGTCCTCGAAAAGGAGATAAACACCGCGGTTGTCAAGTACGTTTTATTTAGATTTTATTAATCAGGAAGGAAACTATATTTTTGGAAGTATAGAATAGAGTGATTGAAAGAGGAATGATGACTTTTTGGTTAGACGGTACATGAAATTCGGAAGTTGAGTGATTTTGAGAAACTTGTGAATTCTACTATATTTTCAGTAGTAGAGCATTGCGTTTGATAAGACGGTATAAGATCAGCAACAAACCATGTTTCAGTAGTGCAGTACTTAGTTTGGTCAGACGGTAAATTTGAAATGTACGTCATTTTTTCAGTATTCGAGTACTTAACTTAGCAAGACAGTACTAAACAAGTACTGCATAAATAAATTGATGAATAAATATTTTCAGTAGTATAGTATTTTGTTTGGTCAGACAGTACAGAAAATATTAAATTTGCGTAATTTTTTCAGTACATTTATTAGATTACGCAATTCAGCAAAACAGTATTTAACAAAATACCTAAAAATACTTATAAATCAGTAACGATAATGATGAAATTACAGAAAAATCAATCAGGGAAATTTTTCGTGATCGCAATCATCAACGCATATTTACGCCGTCATTGGAGATAGTCCATTTTCGTACCATCATTTTTCCATCAGCCCGTCAATAATGATGATGCAATGACTGAAAAATCTTCAAATGATTGAATGATTGAGACGTAGAATTCACCCCTTCTAACGCCAGAAAAAACGTACCATAACTTTATAAATCACGTATACTCCAACTCTCGTCAATCATTCTATAATTACATTTCAAAACCAAATGATTTTCATCATTACCAACACATGTGTACGAATCTAACTGATGAAAAATTGACTACGTTTGTTTTTACCATGTTAAAAGTCATTAGAGTCCAATAAAATGTTCAACAGTGCTACTAACGGTCATGTACGATCATCATGAAAGCGTGTACTTGGCAGGTTGTTCGCTTTGGGGAGGGCAGTGCCGCAGTACACGATGAAGTGGAGAAGCGAGACGGCTAATGCAAAATCGCGAAGTCAGGAATCGTCATTCAGCCCGAATCAAGTGACGCAGGTCACGGGGCTGGGGGGCGCGAGTAAGATGGGACCGCGCTCCAAGAGCCTCGTATTGATTCTGTGCACGTTGGCTCTCTGGTCGAAACATGTTCTCGCATGATTAATTGCCTGAACGATCGAATTAGCGCCCGCGGAGATTAATGTTCGCCCACGCGTTTTCCAGGACAATGCGCGTTACTTCCCGGCGCGAATTCTTTATTTTTCCTCGCGGCCGAGTCATCGGAAACAAATTACTCCTTTAATTTTCTTCGCTCATTCATTTCCGGACATTCTTACACGTCAAGTCTTTCGATTTGACGGGCGAAGTTGAGGTTGAAATTACGTTTCGTTTATGAATTATGGGTTTTTTGTTATTTTAATGTGTTTTTTTTATGTGCCAAAATTATACCACATGTTGAAATTCGGTTCTCTTTCAACTTTTTACGATTCGGAGGTATTTTGTCATCACTTATCAATTGGACAAATTTTCGGAACTCGGAGTTGTAACATTTCTGATATAGTTTTGGTACGGAATCATATGGTGTATATTTCGTATTATTGGGCTTCCGAATGGTAAAGAAAATACATCGAAAAAATATGTCATGCTCGAACTTTTCGGGGACGTTATCGCGGAATGAATAGCAAATGTAGCGAAATAAAGGCATTTTCTCCAATAGCCGCGCGAGATGGAAATGGAATTATCCGAATTGTCCCCGAAAGTAATCGATAAGGTCGGAGGTTCTTTATGAAAACATTGATCGTGGCTCGTTTTATTGGCGCTTTTGTGCTAGGAAATTTCATGCCAGACCATGCCAAACTCTGCTAATTAACATTTTCTTCGAGGAAAGATCTTTGGAAAAATATTGGCCAACTTTTTGTGAGGAGTTTCAGGTGTTTGAAGTTCACGGACATGATTTGTGGACATTTCATGAATAAAATGAATGCTAAGTGTCTTTTGCTAATAGATTTGGAAGATTCAAGAATTCGATAGAGTAATTCATTCTGTTCTTTGATTTTTATTTTCAAATTCATTTGAAAGTTGTTGAACTTTGAACTTTATGAAAGCTGTCGAAACTTTGAAATGTATGATGTTCAAATTGTATACTTACAATTATTTCGTATAGCTTTTGAGGCATCGAGTCAACTATTTTCCGATTTTCAGTCATTTTGAGTATTAAAAATATTCCCGAGTTTGCAAATGTTCGACTTCATCTCCAAAATTCATACTATAACTTCAAAAAACTATAAGACTGCAATTTTCTTTAGAAAAAAATTGAAATTATCGAATTCTAGATTCTGAATTATCACAATTCTTCGCCTTTTTCCCTCATCTAGTCGTACAAAAATACGAGGTTTTCATTCAATTGAAATATTAACCCCAATTGACTCCTCCAAAATGTCTCAACTTTCCCCAGTCACTAGCCCAATTAAAACACCAGAAATTCCTCCAAAATTCGACAGAACAATTAAAAGCCTAATTACCACGCAAAAACCACCCTTCCCTCGCATTCCCACGTTCCTGAAACACACGAAAAATCCTCTCCAAAAAAACAAAACAAAAAACCTTCGGGCAGAAAAATTCCAGTGAGCGAACGTGCAAGGGAAAAATTCGAAATTTCATATCTCGAGGCGGAGAAGAATGCCTTTTTTTTTGCTCGAGCGTTATAATAAAAGTCGAAAAAGCGAGCTTATTTATTCGGAAGTCGGCGTCACCGGAGGAGGAAGAATTTACCTCTGGCGTTTCCGTACTTTTACATTATCCAATTGGAAGTAAAGTTTCTTAATTCGCGAAATAAATTAGATCGAAAGGCGCTGTTTCGTTATTGTTTCGGATAAGACTTTGCTTTCCCGTTGGCGAGTAAAGAACTTTGAATGAAAGAAACTCGCATTCACAACTACCTTCGAGAAGTTCGGATCGCGTCAAGGCTTGTAATAACGAGTGTATCCGCTTCCATTAAGAGGTAAATAACGTTTTCGGGAGTTTTTCATTGAATCTTAATTCCGTCGTGTACAAGTTTGAAGATGCGATCTCGTATTCCGCGGGGATGGGAAAGGAAAGCGTCGAGTTTTAATGCAAACATCGAAAGCAGTGACGGCCCATGAAATTCTTCGTCCGCTTTGGCACTGATCTTTATTCATGGGGTAATCCGGGATGGCGAGAAAAAGGATGTCAATGTAAAAAATTGGATTGTTTTGTAGGAATTGTACAGAACGCAATTGTCTATGAATATTGGATGAAATGGGGAGCATTTTTAGATCGTGTATCATAAGTATTATCTGTATAATGTATATTGAATTATTTCCCTAAGAATTTGGATTCTCGTAAGAAATTTCGAAGATTTTGGAAATTCTTACGAGAGTGAAAGTTAGCAGGGTTAAAGGGGGGAATTTTCGCTGATTGTCCAGGAAAACTCGCTGATTTTCAGTGGAAATTATGGTTACTGGCTGGAACAGCGGATTTTCCGCTGATTCGTATTTAGAGTCGTTTATGGGGTTGTTGAAAATAGAAGGCAGAATTTATGTGTTTTTTGGTGGTATTTTGGGGGGTTTTGGAATTTCGGGGGTTGGAAGTGGAATTTTCGGAGTCGGAAATTCTAGATTGCGAATTCGAGACGTTCTGAATGTTCGAGTTTTAATTTTCACTTTCAGTTTTTTCGGATTTGAGTATTTTTGGATTCAGTTTTTGAATCGAGTGATTTGAAAATTTGACTTTCGAATTTTACAGTACTCGACTTCATTGATCTTCACATTTTCCGATTTTTAGATCCTGAAGTTTGAGAATTCTGAATCATTTTTGTTCTGCTTTTAGATTTTTTATGAATTTCTGGATTTGAAATTTCATTGTTTTCGAAATCAATGGAGAATATAAATCCCAACTTTTGAAAGTGTCCGAATTTTAAAATTTTTGAACTTAAACGTCCAATATATAAAGTTCAGGAAATTAAACTTTTTCAGATCGAGATATCCAAACTTCGCAATTCTAGAACCCGAGATTTCTAAAATGTGAATATAAGTGTTTCTTTCGTATTTAGTTCAAATTTGCGAATTCCAATTTCAAGTTCTGAGGTTTTTCGATTTCGAGAAAAAAAACGCATCAAAAAGTAAAAAAATAAACATTCCTGAAAAAAAGCACAAGCGACGAAATCCAGAGGTGATAATCGTATTTTTACGAACGAGCTTGGCGTTTAAAAAGCACCTCGGATTGTAATCCAGGCTCTTTTCCACTGAGATTTCTCTCTTTCTTGCATAATTCGTTCCCTGGATCTGAATTAATCACGTTCGAATAAATATTCATCACTCAAAAAAATATCGAATTCAAAACTTAGTAAAATTTCAACTTAAAACTAATCATTCTAAATCCACTTTCTAAAGACCTAAATTCATCGAAACTCCACCAATAATAACTCGAAACCCAAATCACGCAGTAAAAATAACACTAATCCAATCCCTTTTTCGACTAATTCAAATTCAGAGACCCCACTGAATTTTCGCACGCGCATTATCCGTTCGCTTCCACGCTGAAAAAGAGCCCGGATCAGTATATTTACCGTGTTACATAAAACAAGTACTCACGTGTACATTAATTTATAGGACTTTCGAGAGAATTGAAAACGAAAAAAAAAAAGAAGGAAAATGTCAATATCAGCCGATGCGATTTATTCATCGCGCCGGGTGCGACGAAATATGAATCGAGGAGAAAATTTATACTCGCGCGTGTACAAATTTTGAGTTCTCGCGGGAAGTGAAAAGTATGGATTTTTCGCGAGGTCGAAAGTTTTCCTCGTCCGCGCTTTCGCTGCACACGATTATTGATACCATAATGAGCGTTTATTTTGTAAGCACGTTTTTGGTGTGAATCTCGGGAAGAGTGGCAACAAACTAATTTCTCCATTTCATTCGTAATATCGATGTAAAATTTCAAAGAAATATATCGATTCAAGAAACTTTCATTTTTGGGAGGGAAGCTGAAATTACGTGCAATTACTTCAATTGTAAAAAAATGTACATCCATCGACATGAATATTTCTGGTACTTGTCGCCACAGGAGAAAATGGTCGGCACGCAAATGGAGATGAAGAAAAAGTATTTCGCGTCCTGCTGTTCATATTTTAAAACGCAAATAACGGCCTGTACTTCAATATTTACACGACGTGTTTTGGGTTGAATATTGATTTGGCCTTCGCGATGGAAGGTGAATTTGCATTTATGGAAATAAGCGAATTTTGAGCCAGCATCTGCCGACCTCGTCAAAACAGCGATGAAAGTGTCCGGGTTTTAATTAACGAATTCAGAGCTCAAAGCTCGACCCTACTCGAATTCGTAACTCGCAAAAGAAGTACTAGGTTCTTTTTTTCCGTGTATCCAAGGACTTGATGAAATCGTGCGAATGAAATTCGATACTATTTCTTGGGAAGTTCAATGCTCAATGTCGATTCTTGCCAAAAACAAATTGGTCGAGTACCCAATTTAAATTGTAGGTTTTTATATGGTTGAATTTATACGAAGGAGACTTTTTAATAGTATGGGATTTGATTCCAGCGGAAAGTTGGTCCAACATCGTGCACTAGTCGTGTATTCAACTCACAATAAATAGTCAATTGTTTTGTAAATATGCATGGATATCGTTCATTCGTCCCTGCAAACACCTGTAAAATCCTGTTTTTGGGGTTTTTTGATTGAGAAAACTACGTCAGAGTGAAATTATTCAAAGTTTCAAATTTGGGAGATAGAAAATTTTTGACTTAGGATTTGGCAAATTTGGACTCGTAAATGAGAAATCGCGGAATTGAAAGAATTTATACGATCGAATGTTCAATAACAATCAAGGATTCGAAAAATACATTTTTGAATTTCATTTTTTTTTTTTTAATTTGAGTATTATTAAAGAATTTTTGATACCAACTAAAATACTTTAAAATTTTGGGGATTTGAGATAGAATAAATTTAACCATTTTTTTATTCAAATTTGGCACCGAAGAATTTTCGAATTAGAATCTGAAAATTTTCATCTCGAAATTCGAAAATAGTGTTATTCACGATTTCCTTGGTGTTGGGAAATAATATACATCCATTTTTTGAAATTTTGAACCATTTTTGAAATTTCTTGTAGGAATTCTGTATGATTTTCGGAATATTATAGAAACAAATTTTGATATTTAAAAATTGCAAGACATTACAGTTTTAGGATATCAGAAATTTTGAACATTTTTGAATTGCAGAATTCCGAATTCTATAATACGAATTAGAAATCAGAAAATACACTAAGTCAAATTGAAAAAACTTAATATTGAAAAAATTCAGAAATACGCCCGTTCAGTGAACCGAATTTCAAAATTTCAAAATAAAAAATTACATACATCAAAAAATGGATTCCTAAAAAATGGATTCCCGCGAAGTTATAGAACTTACGAAAAATTCCAAAAATCCATTCAATTTCCACATCATTTCGAAAAAGCAGTTCAACGTTCAAAAATTAAGACAAACATTCCAAAAAAAAATCGTACAACAAAATTTTCACATAAAATATGACTTTTTATTCCGAAGATTTTCAGCAAGCACATACAATCTAATTTATTGACCCGATTGGCATAACTTTCTACTCAAAACGTTCACAATTGTAACAAAAATCGATAATTCAGCTGCCGGTAGGTATAAAAAAAAAACTTGTTCGAGTTCCCGAGATCTTCGTATTCGATACAACAAAGAGTACTTAAATTTTGTTGAAGGCCGCGATGTCGACGCTTTGAACAAAGTCCTCAAAGGCTTCGATTTGTTCGGTCAAAAGGTCGATCGAGACTTTTTCGTCCTCGACTACGCAAGAAATTTGGAGCTTGCGAATTCCGTAAGCGAGAGGCACGAGTTTTGCTGCGAATAATGAGTTGTTAATAATGGTATTGTTTATAACAACAAAAATTTTTGTCCTGACCCAAATCAATTTTTGAAATTTTTTCGAAAATAAAAAAAAAACACTTACCAGCTCCCCACAAAAGTCCGTCCATCTGGATTGTTCGGACATGTTTCTCCATCTCTGCCATGTCTGTTTCATCGTCCCAAGGCTTAATATCCAAAATGATGTTGGATTTGGCAATCACACTTGGTTCTGAAAATTTTCAGAAATTGCAATTTAAATTCAACAAATCCATTAAAATTCAACAATTGACGAAATAAGCGATCCAACAAATTATTGCACTTTCACAAAACAGTAAATTTCGCAAGTAGTTAAAAAATCATCATTCCACTAGTTGCGAGTTTCATTTCATCCCAAAAGTGCGTTTTTAAGTAAAACTGCATTCAAAAATTGACAGCAGTGGCAAAAATCTGCACTTTTCCGTTTAAAAAAAAAAATATTCTTTAAATAAATTATTACTCTTCGATTTTTTGGCAGCGTACGCAGCGAGACGTTCTTGCTTGATTTTTTCCTGCTCCGCATCTTCGGTCTGCAAAAAAAGAATAAAATATAATTCAAGAAAAAACGTTTCCATTCAAAAATTCACTTTTGAATGATTTCGAACTTGTTAAATAAATTGTACCTCGGAATCACTGCCAAAAAGATCGACTTCATCATCATCGTCGTCATTATTAGAAGACGCGGGAGCTGATGTTTTAGCCGGACAAATAGCTAATGGCGGCAATCTTTCTTCCACGCGTTTCATGTTGAAAGTAATTTGACTCACGAGCTTCCTCAAATCTTCAACAGCTGAAATTCAACACGAAATAATAAATAAAACACTCCACAACATATTAAAAAAATCAAATTCGAAAAATTAAGTGTTTCAAAATAGCAAATGTTCTTGTAATTTCACATTCACAAAAGTCCATGAAAAAATTCGATCTTTTGAATCCAAAAACCAAAAAATTGCACAATTTAAAAAAATGCATACTATATCTTAATACTACCTCATTTAATATTAGTATTCAATATTAATATTTGTATTGGGCAATGACCGTTGGTATAGAATAAAATAATAATAATAATAATAATAATAATAATAATAATAATAATAATATTACTTTGTTTCAAGTCCTTGTTTTCGATTTCCAGAGCCTGGATACGAGCTGTAAGATTTTGCGCCATTTCGGAATCTGTGATGCTAATGACACCGGAATTCACCTAGAACGACAAAAATTACCATCATTCATGAATTTTTGAATACATCACCAACAAAACTTTTGCTATGACACAAACAATGAATTACGAAATACAAAAAAAATACAAGCTGAGTTGAAAAAAATTAGAAAAATCAATCGAAGCTTTTCGAAAGCACTTACGAAAAAAAAAACACATCGGAGCTTAAAAGCTCGCCAAGACTTATTTGTCTAGAATAAAAAAAACTGTGAATCTTCACTGCTTCGTAGAAAAATGTTCATTCTCGAAACAACATTTTTGGTTCAGGTTTTTTTTCAATTCACGCAAAAACAGTCACAAAACATGCATTGCACAATATACACCGAAAATAAAATACTAAAAATCGAAATAAAAAAATCACTAGTCAAAAAACACTGTAATAATAAAACGTGAAAATTCAGAATTTACATGAATTTTCTATCAGGGTGGCATTTCACAAATTTTTAAAAGTAACAAAAACACACGTTCGAAAAATTATCTCGAATTATCAGAAAAGTCAAGTACATATTTCCTCATCTCTAACTTTTCAATTTCCGAATTTTAATTTTCGACACTTTCGGAATTTTATATCCATCTCGTAAATTTTTTGAGTCCGTGTTTTGAATAACCAAATTTCCAATTCGGTAACTTTGTACTTTCGAAATGTGCAAAATCAAAAACTACAAAAAAAAGCTCATTTTTGCAGTCTCAATCGACGTGTTGGAACTAATAATTGCCACCCTTTTCAATGACCTAATTTAGACAAACTATTCCGGAAAAGTCAGAATAATTCGAGCCGATGAAAGTGTCTATCAATGAAAAGTGTGCAGCACTCACAGACTTTAAAGATTCTTTAATTTGTTGTCGAGCCTTGGCGACCTCTTTCGCTATACTCCCAGTGCCAGGGCCTATACCATTCGCTTGTAACGAATCATTCTCTGACTTCACCTGTTTCCCTTTCTAACATAAAATTTACAAAAATTTGCCGTTTTAATTTTATGGTCATTTCAATCGATCTTTTTTGTTTCGAAAATCATGACTAGCAAGAAATTGATAGCGAATCTACGCTTTTTTGACCAACAAACACACTGTCCCTTCCAATCGAATCTTTCCCAATTTTTCTTCGAATTCAAAACAACATTTTTTTACGACCAATTCAGCTCATGAATTAAACTAGAAATTTTTACAGGACGATCAAAAATTCTATCAAGAAGAAATTGTAGATTTCATAAAATTCGATAATTTTACAATTACGAAGATATTTTGAACAGTTTATTCACGCTGGAAAAAATATATGAAAAACTGGAACAATGAAAAATCAGTTACATCATTTTATCATTTTATTAGTATACATATTATCATCACTGGGTTCGAAACAATACACACATTTTCACGCTCGTGATACAACTGATCACACTTCAACAAGCATTTGATTAATTTGTTTACACTCGCGAAAACTCAAATATACAAATTAGGCGAATTTCTCACTCCAAAAATCATCTTTGGGATACAGCTCGAAATAATTTCCAGAATTCAAATACGTTTTTCATCGCATACTTGAATTGAAAAATGACTGGAAGGTCAACAAATTTTTCAATTATTTAGAATAATTGTCCTTAATCAACCAATATATTGCACATTTTCATAATCGAAATTAATCCCGAATTTGAGTAAATCAAAACTCCCAATAAATAAAAAGTAAAAGTTTCGAAATACAAAATAAAACCTACAAAAATATTTTTGGTCCATCTCTAAATCACATTTAATCAGACTATTTCCAAAAAACACAGTCATTTACGAAATTGCAAAAATTCAAACCATGATCTTTCAGAACTCGAATCGAACACTCGAAAAACTATTTAGAATCGAAAAAACTTCCATTAAAATAATTGTATTCGATTAAAAAATGTAACATTTCAAAAGCCCCATCATACTTAATCACGGTACAACAATTCGCGAATCAAGAATTTTTTGCAGGTTTAGAACCCAACTTTAAAAAAGTGTAAAAAGGTCGAAAATAGCGTAAATTCCCTAAAAACGCAGGAAAAAAAGCTCGAAAGCCCCTCACCTTGGCAAGTCGCTCGTAATGAAGGCGCTCGGCTTTTTCGTACGCAGATTTTTCAACCCAAACGTTATCTAGCAATTTCATTGTCATTTTTCTCTACTGTTCTGTTCAGAAATCTGCAAAAAATCCAATATATCCCATGATATATCCTATCGCACTGAAGCATGCACAGTTCACATAATATACCATTTTAATAATTCAATAATATTCATATCAATCAATTAGATATATATAAATAGTTTACACACGCCACGCGATACGATCCAAAAAATTCAACAAAAACCAGTCAAAATTCAGGGTTGCTAACCATTTCGACAACATTGCCTTATTTAAAACCGACAAAAAAAATTATAAATTCTACATTTCATCTCACTGAAAACTCCATGCAAAATCAATTTATTGATAAATAAAAAATTATCATTACTAAAACTTCTAATTCCAACCCAAAATCATAAAACCTCAACGAACTAGCAACCCTAAACTAGAGTTCCTATAAATACAGAGTATGGCCATTCAGGCGCAAATGTTTGATTGACTCTCTCCAAAGCTGGATGCAAAATGGCAGCTCCAATAAAAAGAAGCGATTGTATGTGTTTACCGCCGCCACTTTGGATCCAGCGATGACACAAAATGGCAGCTCCAATAGGAAGAAGCGATTGTATATACGTGTCGAATGTATGTGTGTGCACCGCCGCCATTTTGGATCCAGCGATGACACGTACACACCAACACATTACAGATGGCCAAACTCTCTATTGATAGAAACTACCCTGAACCGATCACTCCAACTCATCATCAAAAAATCGCATTTTCTTTGGCCTCGGTTCCGAAAAAGAAAAATCCTTAGGAATAAGCTCCCCCTCCTCCTTCCCCCCACCCAACAATTCCCCTAGCTCCTCCCTCACCCCAGGATTATCAACGCACGCAAAAATCTCCTTACACTCAAAGTACTTAATAAACGCCACCAGCTCCTGGTACGAGGAATGCGTGGAATAACAAACGTTCACCACATTCGCCCTACTCTCATTCATCTCCGAAATCCTGGAAACGTCCTTATCCTTCCAATAAAAAACCGAAGGCACGATGACCAGCACGAACCGGTCATCGGCCTTGGGACATTGCAATCCGTAAATTCCTCGCTTCCTCTTGCAAGCGTGCACGCGAACGCTCGAGTCGTTAGTAATATAAGGAAAAATGTCGACGATTCGCGCGTAGTCGTCGTAGACGAAATCTTTAACATGAATTTTTTCCCCGAGTCTTTTGGACAGTTCGATGAACAAATACTCCGAGCCGTAATTGGCGGAGCACTCGAGGCTGACAAAGTTCCTCGCGTCTTTTTCAAGCCATTCCTCAGTTAACCTGACGATTTCCTCCATGCTCTCCTTTCTGCTCGGCAGCCAGGGAAAAGACTTGCTGAGGAAAGTTGTGTCCAGGTAAATTCTGTCGAACCTGCGCGGTATCCGGCCGTCCAGGTCATGCAGGGCTTTCAGCTTAGGCAAGTCTCGCACGTTTAAGCGAAAGTCGCCCGTGTACAAAATGGTCTTGTTGCCCTTTTCGAAGAGGAACATCACGGAACCTGGACAGTGACCGGAGGGGATGCAGGTGACCGTGAGCGACGACGACATGATCCAGGGACTGTTTATGTCCAGGGGTTTTATGACGTCGAGCTTGTCAACGCCGGCGCCGCGGAATTTGTTCTCCAGGATGAGTTTGCTCAAATGGCTGCAGTAGATGTGGTTGCCGTGGGCTTTGAGTCGCTCGAAAAAGGCGCGGTTCAGGCCTTCCGTGTGGTCTGTGTGGCAATGGCTGAGAAAGAACATTAAGCGAGGCTCTTTGGCTACAAACTTATCGACACAGATCTCAGGTATTTCTTCGAGGTGTCCGTTAAACGTCGACATTTTTCATTTGAGGGAGTTCCTGAAATACAACGAAGGCTTACACTCAGAGAAAAATTGATTTTGACTTATGCAATTATCATTTTGTAGTAATAGTGTATACTTTGTTGGCTCGGTGAAGTTTATGTTGAATCTATTCGCCTCTGACGAATATTTGGTAGGAGAAAGAAAATGGTTTGGTGGACTGCAATTTTTTCTCTGAGTGAAAGGGCTGTTCGTGTGGCTGTTTTTGAGAATTTGTAACTTTTCAGTTGCTTGCGACTGAACAATTTTTTTTTTTTTTTAATTTTAAGGATAGAAAATTTTGAATGCTGGATATATAAATTTTGAAATGTGGAACTTTAAGAAATGAGAATTAAAAAAATAGTTTGGCTATGAATTAAAATTCGATAAGTCGAAAATTCAAGAGTTACAAAATAAGTATACAACATTTGGGAAATACTCCAGTGCTCATGTTTGGGAATTTGGAACGTCAAAGTTGCAATTAGGCAATGGGAACTTAGAAATTTGCGTTAAAAAATTGTAGTTTTGTAGATGACAGTGATCATGCGAAAAACAGCAATTTCAGACACCATATTGAGGAATATGGCAAATTAATCAACTTAGCTCTACGCGAATTTAGATGGCTACGCTATGCTTTTAAATTCGTACGCTATCGTTTCCAATTGTTTCCATCGCTCATGTTTTTATATCAATGATGAATCAACGCACATACAACATAACACGCTCACTAATGATGGGATATTTATCTTATCAACGACGCCTGATAAGACCAGCACAACCGCAATGCATTGACGTATTGCGATAAAATATTTCTCTCAAGCAACGAAAAATCATGAAAATTTTCGTTCGCACGGCATATTAAATGTTCACAATTCACGTACTTTGCACGCTTTTTTTCCAAAACCGCGACGTGTATATTGTTCATATTGATCGGCAAAATGGAGGTTATGTTGGTTTCATGTGTGAATTATCACGAACAATATTGACAATGGTATATTGCGTAAACCGCCGCAAGCTATTTCATTTTCAGCTTTTGGAGTCGTTTGTTAAAATTGTTAGTATGTTCAAAATAAATGTGATTAATGCAAATTTACCTTAATTTAAATCCTGCTAGCAAAAATTTGCTGCTACTTGGCTGTTGACAGCGTTGATTTCCGGGACATTAGCAAAAAAACAGCAAAAAAAGAAAGTGCCCTGTGCCACTGAAATCTGCTGAAATCCCGCTAGTTCATTCGCACGCTACATAAAAACCGTACTAAAAATATGGCCGTGGATAGCTGCGCATGAAATATACATCAGGTGTGAAATGATTGGCGGGTTGCAGTTGGTCAGGGGCTAAGGACATTTTAGGTGATTTTAGGTTATGTAGCTATGTTGTTCAACAAAGTTTGACATTTAAAATTATCGAAAAGATATTGCTTTTAAGTAAGATTGTGATAACCTCGAGGAATCAGCAACCTTAATTAAAGAAAAAGGTTGAGCCGTAATAAAGAAGAAAAAACTACGAAAATAAAGGTGAATTTATTGTATTATTCCGTCCTACTTTCGATCACAGCGTAAACTACACAAGCACTGCTTCGTAATTACATTTTTTAAATTAAAATACTCAAAATAATGACACTTTGATTATAATTATCTTAGATTAGAGTGAGGGGATTTGACTCACCTTAATATAAAAATATACATTTTTCTTAATTACTGTAAAAATGACTAATTGTTTGTTGTTTCAATTTAATTGAGGTATTGAGTATTCATGAATGAATGTAATGTAAACTATTTTTAAAATAAAAATTTGATTAAATCTTTGTAAACTTTTTTGAGTTTTTTTCATCATATTATAAATTTACTAATTTTAACTGTATGACAGACTTGAGATTTTCGTCGAATCGCAAGTTAACCAGTGGAAACCAAAATGTCAGCGGGAATGTTGTATGGCGGAGATGAAATCGGAGCTCTGGTTTTCGACTTGGGACATCACTCTTTGAGAGTCGGCTATGCTCAAGAGGACACACCAAAAGCTGAAATTCCAGCTGTCGTCGGCATCGGAGAAGATGCCAATGGCACAGTTCCAAAAGTGGAGCCGATGGACGTTGACGACAAAAAGCCGGATAACAACATCACGCAATCTGGGACCAAATATTACATAGACACAACCATTTTACACGTGCCCAGAAAAGGCATGGAAGTCACGAGTTACATGAAAGATGGAATGGTCGATGACTGGGATCTTTTTGAAAAAGTAATTTGGACATTTTTCAGTTTTACTTTGTATTTATTGTATTATCCTCGAATTTATACAACAATCTAAATCTAAAACTTCCGAATGTCATTGCAGAATTTTCTGTCTTTCATTCTAAAACTAATTTCGCAGGTTCTAGACTATACATATTCCAAAGTGATCCAAGCCGAAGCAGAATATCATCCAGTTCTATTTTCGGAATCTCCATGGAATGTCAGAGCCAAACGAGAAAAACTAACTGAGCTGATGTTTGAAAAGTACAACGTACCTGCATACTTTTTGGTCAAAAATGCAGTTCTCGCGGCGTTCTCAAATGGCCGAGCTACGGGAATCGTCGTTGACAGTGGCGCAACTCACACTTCAGCAGTTCCCGTGCAAGACGGATTTGTACTGACACAAGCCATCGTGAAATCGCCTCTTGGCGGAGATTATATCAGCATGCAGTGCAAGCAGTTTTTACAAGTATATTTATGTTTAAAAAATGAAATTTGCAACTTTCTGTTTCAATAAATTTTTGAATATTATTATTTCGATATTGAATCTAGAAACTCAAATGATATTTAGTTCAGACATTACACATTTGATAAATAATTGACAATTTTTCAAACTAACAAATACATATCAAATTACAAAATCTAGAGGTCAGTTTTTTAAAATTTATTATTCAAGCATTCTGAGTGTTTTATTTAAATCAAACTCCACTACCAAAAATGAATAAAATATTGACTTGAGATTAGCTGCAAGTGGTCAGAAAAATGCGCAAATTTTCTTACCGAGTGAATTTTGAGTTATTTAATGTTTTTTCCAAAAATTTTACAGGACAACGACATCGATTTGTCGCCAGCATATTTAGTCGGAAGTAAAGAAGTCGTCAAGGACCACGACAAACCACGCTGGGTCAAGAAACAATATTTGCCAGAGGTTACGAAATCCTGGCACAATTACATGGTGAAAAAAATAGTCCAAGATTTCCAGGCGACGACTCTGCAAATTTCAGAGAGTCCTTACGACGAGAAAATTGCTGCGACCATTCCTGCAACGCAGTATGAATTTCCTACTGGTTATCGTCAAGTGAGGATTGTTATATAATCAAAATAGTGCTATTTTGTCATAACTAGTGGATCATTAACTTCATTTTTTCATTAATGATTTTGTACTTTGATGTTACAGGATTTTGGAACTGAAAGATTCCGAATACCGGAAGCCCTATTCGACCCAAGTATGGTGCAAATGCGAGGAGGCATGGTAGGCAACACAATGCTTGGAGTCGGACACATCGTGACGACGAGTGTCGGAATGTGCGATGTTGATGTCAGACCAGCTCTCTATGGCAGTGTGATCGTCACTGGCGGAAACTCGTTTATACAAGTATACTAACAATTCCTCCAAAATCCTATAATTTTTGAAATAACCAATTCTGAAAAAGAGAAAAAATCGAAAATGTTCATTCAGAATATTCTACTGCATCATGTTTAAGTCTTGAAAATGAATGACATAAACATTTATTTATTATGTCATTCATTATAAATATTATAATAATATATGTGAATATAATTATAATATGTGTAATTATCATAATATATGTAATTATAATAATATATAATAATATATGATGAATATTATTATAATATAAATTTATTATTGAACAAATACAATTTCAGGGATTCCCGGAACGACTGAATCGAGATTTATCCATGAGAATACCATCGAGCATGCGTTTGAAAATGATCAGCGCCAATGGTTGCGCTGAACGAAGATTCGGCGCGTGGATCGGTGGCTCGATTTTAGCTTCTATCGGAACTTTCCAACAGATGTGGATATCTAGCCAAGAATACGAAGAAAGCGGAAAAGGCCAAGTGGAAAGGAAATGTCCTTGAATCCCGAATCATTTCGCGACGTTTGCAATTTTTTATCTGCTAGGAGTTAAGTGTACTTTGGGAAGAAGCGAACTCTTCCAGTGAAAAATCACTTCTTTGTGTGTTTTTTATCTAAAAAAACTTGACGTGTGTATTGGTAAATGTGTTTATATTATAATGAAATTGTATAATAAATTTATCGATTAACACTCAGTCAGCACTTGGTTTTGGAAAGTAACAGATTCCTGTGAATCTGAGTCTAAATATCATTCAAGAATTTCGTAATTCTAAAACAAATGTTGATCTTCGACCTAGGAGAAAAATGAGGAGTCATGATCATTTTTAAATCTTGTAATTATTTTTTAGGTATTCGATGAATTTATCACAGTTTTGAGAATTAGCTGACTTCTAATACATTTTTGAAATTTTTTCTTTTCGTGAACTTCGCAATTTCTGAAAATATTTGCTTTTTTTTTAATTTTCAGAGTTTTTAAATCATTTTCAGATGTGTGTTCAAAAAATGTTTGAAGGGTATTTTTCGGAAACAAAGTTTATTAAGACTAATTGAATCACTTTGAGTTTTCGGACACGTAATAACTGTAAATTGTTTCTCGAGTTCCAATTAATTGTTGATTTTTCTGTAAAATTTAACCATTTAACTAATATAAAAGCGTGATGTTTCTAAGCAAAATTCAAATAATTGGCGGTTGATCATGTGACCAGTAATGGCCGCTATTCGCAACGTGCTCACAACTTCTTGCGGTGTAAACAGATATGCAAATATGTGATCATGTTTACACCGTCAGACGACGACCGCTTACAATAAATACAAACAAAATAATCAAACGAAAACTGACGAAAACAACCCTGTATTTTTGGGCATCAATTGTTGCATGAAAATTTACGAACATGCATGGTGCACCGAATGTCGTGTACAAGTTCGTTTGAAATATGGCAGTTCGGTTCTAATTTCGTCATACTCTAATTCCTACGACAATGGAGAGGTTGTGGCCATCGGAGATCGCCCGCTTGGTTTACGGTAAGCACGAACTTGAAAAAAAAAAAAAAAACGAGTTTAACCTTGCTCCGTGTTGTTGGCGGGAAGGGAATCCGAAGAATTTTGTATTATGTTTTGATGATCGTTGAATTCCTTAGCTCTTTTTCTATCTAAAGAATGATATTTTTTGGTTTTTTGGTACATTTATTTATTTTATTTTCGGTGTTTGTGGGTCGTTTTTCTGGAGCATCTACGTTCTTTGTTCACAATATACGTTTTTAATCACGTAACCCTTTTTGAAAAAAAAGAATATTCAGGATTCGTTGAAATTAAAAACCGTGGAATTTGGCGCAGCAGCAAAATGATGAATGTATACTGAAACTACCAAGTTTTCTGTAGAAAAAATTTTCATTTGCTTATTTTTTCGAGTAATTTAATTCAAAATTTTTATTTCTAAATAAAAAAAGTCGAGGGTTCCGATTTTTATCTTTTTATGTCGTAAACTGCCAACTTTTATTTTCGAATTTTTGCAATATTGAATCTGAGTGAAATTTTTTTGTTGGAACACATGAATATCCTTTTTTGTGATTTTGAGTATGTTAATTCGAAATTTCCATTTTTTATAACTGGGATTGTATATTTTAGAAGTTGTTCTTTTATTTATAATTTTTTTTATAATTTCATACAATATTATGAACCCCAGTGTCCTCAGTGCAAGGGTAGAAAAGGGAAAGTGAAAGTGAGAGCGAGTGAGAAGGAAAGTTAAATCCAGTTTTTCTCTGTTTTCCCTGAATTCCATCATATATTGTTTTTAAAGGGCAAACAGGTGAGTCAGATTAGGTGACCCCCTGCAGAGAAAGATTTATCATCAATTTCTATTTCTTTCTCTGCATAGGATGCATATTATATGTTATCTGTACTGCCCCTTTGGAAAAAATGGAACAACAAAAATGAGGTGGAAGAAAAACAGATGCAAAATTTCCAGGAATTCCAGGGCGACATAAAAACAAATTTTTGTCTACCTTAGTGGATTAATTTCTTAGAAATTGATCATTTAAGTGATATATCTGAGTTTGAAAAATTAGTCAACAGGGTGGAGACATGTGTTGTAATAAAATTACAGGCAATTATCAATTAAAGTAAGTTCAAGTTGTGAACTTAATTTCGATTTTTTGAATTATTTTTATTTACTTAATTTTCCAACTTCTTGAATTCAGATTAAAATTTCTTTAGCCTGATATACTTTCAGAATTTGCAATCGAAAAAACATTAGTTCGAAAAATAAATTAAAAATTGTGTAACTCGGCACTTCCACAATATTTAATCGAAAAATGTGTTTAAAACGTTTGGAAAAAGTGTAAATTATAAGATTAGAGCATTCAAACTCAGAAATTGGAGATTTTTTATTTTTTCATTGGTAAGTTTTTTCGTAGAATTTTGATGAAATTTTGAATAATGTTTAGAGCAATAAGTTTTGAAATGATATATGTATTACAAATTTTACGTTTCGTCTATTTATTAGTAAAAATAAGCCAACTTGAGCAAAAAAACAAATTTGTTGACATTTTTTTCTAATAAAAGTGAATTTTTAAAAAAATCTAATATAGTGTTGGAAATTTCCAGGCTACCTCAAAAGTGAGTGCAGTGAAGAGCTGGCGAGACGGTTTTTTGAAACATCGCCACATATGGGAGAATGCAGAACGTTGGCGGCCCAAGGAAGAATGTGCCTCGGCCGAATCGGGGCACTGACTCTCGTGGATTATTTAGACAAATATTGCTTAGCTAGTGACATAGGTAAGAGTTATTTTATCTCATTGAGGCAGTGTAGATTATAATTTTCAATTTTTTGATTCTTTGAAAGATGGAGAAAAAAAACTCTGAAATAATATGAAGTTATAATATCACGTATTAGCAATTTTAGAAACATTTTATAACAATTTTTTTAACACTGCGAATATTTGTTACCCAAAATTGTTTTCAATACTTAAATTTCCTCATATTTTTTGGAAATAATAAATTTTCAGTAAGCCAAGTTTCTTTGAATTTAAAGTTATCTAATTTCCAAAATGTATTGAATTTGTTTAAAAAATAATGTCCAACTTTTTTCAGTAAACGAACTGGGTCAAAACTCCAATACAGAGGTGAAAAAGTCGAACGACATCGTAGATCAGCTGAAATCTTTGTTCGACAAGACGAAGTCCCAAAAAATTGTTGTAAATATCAATGTACCTTCTCAGGTTAATTTAACAGAAACAAATGATAATTAGAAAAAGGATTAAATGAAAAAGGAATGGAAAAAAAAGTTTTGAAAGTTCCAGTACACATTTTAAAGATTTTTTTCTTTTGTTGAAACTTATTTTTTCTTAGTCACTATTAATTGCTTGATGAATACCTCTAGTTCAATGAAAATTTTCAAATGGTTATTTGAAATTAATTTATGTATTTTTTTTTTAATTAGCAGAATGGACCACAGACTCCTCAAGACTCGCCTATAAGTTTTTCGACACCTCTAAAAAAGCGTAAAATCGATAATATTGAACGAGAACGCCTGAAACGAGCGAAACATAATGAAATGGAAAAACGAGCTGAAGGCACTTCTAGTCAAAGTAGGTTTTTTCTTAATTGAAATTTTTCATTATTCAGTTTAAAAATTGAGGAAAACTCGACATTTTTCCGATTTTTGAATAATACCAAACTCATAATGAAAAACTGAGTGTAAGCAATTATTATTAGATATTTTTATAAATTTATGGAAGTCAAATATTTATTTTGGTCCATGATGGAAAAATGCGGATTGTCTTGTCCATACAATAATTTTCGAATTTTTCTTTCAATTTATGTTGGTTTATTTGATTGAGCTAATGAATAAATTTTTCAGGTTGTGAAACTCCGGAAACAACTCAATCGGAAAATTTGCCAGGACATGCAGGCACAAAAAATTCAGCAAGTTGCAGCCAGAACGTACCAAAGAATTCACATCAAGTTCCCACAAATGCTGAAAAGTCGCCACTTAAGAAAACTGGATGCCATTCAACAGGTGAAACTGATTATTACCAAATTGTAATAATTCTGAAAACTTACTGAAAAAATTTTGCAAGATTCTCGATGAGCAATAATACAAAAGTCTGACATACGGAATTTGTTAGATTCGGAAAACTATGACCAATATAATTGTATCGATTATTTTTATCAGATTATTGACGAGTTTTATAGACTTGAAAAAAACAAAAAAACACAATTTATTATTCGTCAGTTCTTGTTTCTGATTTTGATCATTTAAACACTTCAGAGTTTTATAAATTTGGATGTTTGTATTCAACTTCTATTTAGATAAATTTGAAAACATGCTAGTTTGAAGACATTTCTAAGTTCAAAATGTGTATTTAACTTCTATCTAGATAAATGTGAAAAAATGCTAGTTTGAAGACATTTCTAAATTCAAAATGTGTCATATGTATTCTACGAATTTCACAAAGTTGGAAAATAATGAATTATTTTGAGGAATAACATTTTTTTCAAAACAGCAACAAATACTTTGAGCTTTCATTTTCAGATCTATCTGATAATTTTGGGAATAGTTCGACCAATTTCCAATTTTCAGAAATTTCTCCTGAAAACCTGGAAAAATATAGGAAAAAATTGTAAATATTTATCAAAGCTCCCCAAAATAATTGAAAAATTGGAATTTAGAAGCTTGAAAAAATTGACTAGAATTAGTACAAATATACAGACATTTTCATCAATTCGTTTTTTATAAAGTCTGTCAAAATTTTCGTACAATTCATCTGTTTTTTCATAAAAGCAATTCAAAGCCTCCAAATTTTCTTAAAAAACCTTTATTTTTATAAAAACTTCATGATTTTTATAAAAAGTTTCATATTTTTATTAAAAAAACTTTCCTGATGTATGGAATTTCTCTTATAGTAATATTTGATACGTTTTTATTACACAAGAGAATAGAAATCATGTTCGTAACGTTTTTTAGCAATTATAAAACGTTTAAACATATGATTCTATAGGATTTGAAAATTCTTCAACTCAAATCGAAAATAAGCACCCAAATTGACATAGATTTGATGAACAAGAGAGTTAACTATCAGATTTCTGATGCAAAGGTCGCAAGTTCAAATCCCGCTGCCTCCAAAAAATTTTTAAGTTCCGTTCGAAACGAAGTTTGAGCTAGAGACTAATAAACTGATAAAAAATGATGTATACATTAGCAAAATGATCCAAAAAAGGTCAGACAAATTTTTGCATATTTTTAAAAATGTTGAAAAAATTTTTATACAAAAATTTTTTTTATAAAACTTTTATAAATCCACTTTATAAAAAATGCAAATGTAATTAAACTTTTATAACACCGACCTCATAAAAATTTTTGTAAAACTTTTTTATAAGGTTTTTATAAAAACTAGAATCACTAGGGAAATAACCACTGCACTCGAAAAAAAAAAAATAATAACTTTCAGGCTCAATTGGAACAAACTGACTCTACATCCAAGATGATGAGATCTGAAAATTCTTATACAGAGAATAAACCAACTTCGGTTCTATTGAACCGTCCAGTATGAACTGAAGCAGCTCTACTGAAATTTCATTGTTCTTCTTATTTCCCCTTGGTTTTCTCACTATTTTTGTAACCTGCGTCTTCGAAAAGAATCGTAATTCGGGAATCATTATTCGAATAATTTCAAACTTGATTTTCATAGACGTCAACGTTGCATCGGGCTCCTTGGAAACGCCCAGCAAAGTCACGATGGGAACCAGTACCGACGAATTGTTGAACACTTCCAATGCAGGAGTACAAACCACAACTCCCATCTGCGATCATATATCGCGCAGCATTGGGAATGTGAGTGGAAGTTCTTGCCAAAATTTTTCATTTTTTCAATTTCATCAATTGTCCCAGAAATTGTACATTTCGTCAAAACGTCTGAATTATGTACATACGAAATTCTTCGGTCCAATGTTAATTTAATGAAACTTTTTCCAGGTGATGTTCGAAAAAATTTTGGAAGACGTTAAAAAGCAGGAAAAATTTGCTGAAATAATAAACACAGAAAACGAAGGGAATACAACGTTGACAGAAAAATTGGATGATAATCATGTGTCGAACATAGCGAATCAGATAATTGAAGAAGATTCCGTGATGGAATTTCTGTTCGAACTTTGTAAAGTTTCACCAGAAGAAACGCAGAGTCCTGACAAAGACCAAGAACAAGAAGCCTCGTCTGAGAAAAAGTTCGTTCACAAGTTTTTTTACCTTGAGAAAAAATTACAAACCTTTTATGTTTACGTCGTGTGTAGTCATATGGAGAAAATTTTGAAATTTCCCAAATTGTGCGAGAAATTGCAAAATGTTGTTAACACTAAGAATTTTCGTTTTCAGCCAGGAAAACGTGAGATCTGCGGGAACCGAAGGCGATTACGTGGGAGTTTCGGATGCGCTGGAACACCAAAACATGGCGGTCGCGTATGAGATAGCTAACATAGCGAAAGAAGCAAACAGCTCTAAGGAGACGATTCCGAGCGTAGAGAATCCCGGTGGATTTTCAGAGCCGACAGTTTCCACGTTTCGTGAAGCTAAACTCGACGTCGTTACTGAACCTGATGTGACTCCTGAACCTGAGGTAACTGCTGAACCTGCGGTAACTCCGGAAGCTGAAGTGACTCCTGAAACTGAGGTGACTCCTGAACCTGGGGTGACTCCTGAAACTGAAACCGTTCCCGCTTGCAACGACAACGTTGCAAAAGAGGATGTTACGGAAACGAAGAAGCTTAATGGGAGAAGGAAAAATCCTCCAAAAGCAGCTGGAAACGGTCAAAATAAAACGACGAAGACTCAGGTTACAAGAACAGTGAAAAAACCAAGAGCATATAAAAAGAAAAATGAAATTCCAGTAGAGGAGATTCAGACCATACTGAACGGTCCAACTATGCCGACTTTGGTTTATTCCCAGGATCTCAGTCCTCAGTTTTTAGCATCTCGGCCGAAGGGTCAATTTGTTGCAATTGCGCCTAAAGGTATTTTTTTTTTTTTTTTTTCCCGATTGCAGAGGTAATTTTGAGGTTGAGAGCCAAAATAACATTTTCAAAAAATGATATTGTTATTCAGGTTTTAAAACTTCTTCTCGCACGTTTGTGAAAGATTCTAGAAAATTTCCGACTGTTTTAAAAGAATATCTAGAATTCCGAATTTTTGATCATTTTTCAGAACTTTTGAAAAGTTGGTGATGCATTTTTTGAAGTGATGAAAATGTCTGCATGTTTTTCGGAATTCTAGCAATTTTTTTCAAGCTTCGAAATTTTGATTTTTCAATGATTTTGGGGAGCTTCGATAAAATTTTGTAATTTTTTTTTGTTTCTGTAATTTTTCCAGATGTTCCTGGTGATTTATGGAAAGTTGGGAGTCAGTTGATCTTTGTCGAAAATAATCAGATAGATCTGAAAATGAAACGTGAAAGTAATGAACGATGTATTTTGGCTGTAAATTATGAGTAATTTAGAATAATGTTGGCGATGTTTTTTGATATTGATTTCCATGGGTTTTTGGAAATGATTTTATAGTGCAATAGTTTTATGAAAAATTGTAAAAATTTGGTACTCCTCGAAACTGTTCATAATTTTTAGCAGGAGTTTAGAAAGATTCTCGTTGACTTTTTTTTATTTCGGATGAATTTCCCAAAAACGTGACACACTTTTGTGAATGAGTTCAAATTTCTGATAATTTTTATATAGTCGAAAACTCGTTGGTATTTTGAAATAATTCATAATAAATTACATTCTTCAATAAAAAAATGCATTAATAAGAATTACGGAGTTTTCTAAAATTTTAAGCAACTTGCATGATTTTTTTGAGAATTTCATTCAATTTCAGAAAATTCGTAGAAAATTGAAACAACTCATATATTCAAGAAAATTGATATTTTTATTAATAATTAATTGTGGTGAGTTTTGAAAAAATGCTTTACAAATTCTCAGCGTTTCTTTCAAAATCGTTAGTATTCGAATACTTTCCATTATTTTTGTCAACTTCAAAATTTCGCTAATCAAAAATTCTTCTGGATGGAGACACATAAAATTTTATCGAGTTTCCGGAAAAATTACCTTACTATTTCAGTCAAAAAAGTGATTTAAAACCTGAAACTGAAACTCAGCTCGAACGAAAATTGAAATAAAATTCAAAATCTATACATTAAAGCAAAATGTCGTATTATATTCTGAATAGATTCAGAAATTTATTCACTTGAATATTTCAACAGAATTTTTGTAATTTTCAGAACTTTTCTAAACTATGTCTATAATGTCACATTTTTGTATTTATCGTCCATCAACTGATACAAAATAGATAACATATTGATATAACAAATGAATAAATATTTTTATTTCTGGATACTCACACCCTTGGCAGGTCTTTGAGGTTCAGGTCTCTTTTTACCTGAACAAATATATTTTTTCGTCCCGCGTCCCACGTCCATGGCCGACTTCATTACACTACTTGGTATTCAC